>OMLM01020409.1:35045-46568 GCA_900302695.1 Helostoma temminkii | reverse complement strand
TACTTAGGCTGGGGGAGAGAAAATGAAATCTGCTACCAGCTGTCTGTAGGTGGCAGAGTTTATGGCAGTGTTGTCTTCAAATATAATGAATGACCTCATACCACAGTACTACACTGCAACTATTGTGACTTTTCTTTTTTAAAAACTGTTGCATTCTGTCTCTCCTGCTTTACTCTCGTATTTTTGATGTGTCCATCTGCTCACCTTTCTTTTTTCTATTGTTCTGTATTAATCGTCATGACCCTCATTGCCTGTAATGCTGTAGTACTCTTTCCTGCTCTCCCCTCCCTCTGCTGTGCTGCATTTTATGGCATATTAATGCTGTGTGTGTATGTGTATGTGCTTGTTCTTGTGCTTATGTGAAGTGCCCCTCTGCAGCAGTATCTCATCCTCTCTAGAGTTTAAAGCACAGTATGCTAATGTAGCCCCTGGGCTGTAAAAAATCAGCTTTTTTGTTTTAGGCTGCTTTTAGATAATGTGCTGTACTTTGTTTTAAAAACGAGCAAGTACGCAACACATGTGGAGAATGACATCAATTTGAAATGACTCGTACATGATCAGATACATTTGAAAAGTTGTTTATATCTCATCTATGACTGTTAATTACAACAATGCACACAGACTTACTCTTGGCATAAAGCACTGTTATATATTGTTCTTTAATAGCTCAGTTTGTCTTTTGCCATGCTACCTCAAGGAGCCCAGCCTTATGGGCATTAAGGTAAATCAATCCTAGCATGTTCCACAGTCCATGCCAGCCTCTTCCTCATGACTGCAGTCTTGTCAAATTGATCCACACTGCAAAGACATTTTACATGAGTTTTCTTGAAAACAAAAAACTAACACTGTTGTTTACCAAAAATTAATTTGTTGAATATTCTGTAACAGCTTGTAACTTTTCATCAAATCTGCAGCACATACTGCATTTTTCACTCACAGAAACATTTAAACCCCAAACTATTTGCATCTTGCAATTTGTTCCTTTAAATGAAAATGTATCGCGTCTCGTGCAATATTTTACCTGCATTTCCCCCAAATTCAAACTGACATAAATAATATCTTTGGAAACTTTGAGATCTACTAGATGTGAACAACAAAAGCCAACTGGAACAACAGATGCAGAAAACACCAACATGAACAAAATTGTATTGCATGTTTTTGTATTTAAGTGTAAGCAAATTTGCTCCCCACTGGACAAAAAAAAGTTAACGTTGCTGCATTAAACCCAATGTTTCTCTGCACCGTATGTGTATATTATGGTGTCTGACCCAATGGAAGACCACTACATTAGGTTGTTATACAGCAGGTAGTTAATAAGTTATAGAGCCTCCCAAAGCATTCCTGTTTTTAACCATTTTATGTTTCTGAACACTGACAGAAATGTCTTACAAAATCCTTGGAAAAAGTTGATTTGAATTTTAAATAAGTAGAAATATTCCATCCTACTTTTCAAATATTCCTTCCTGAAGTTTTGCAGCGTAAGCCGTTTTTGCAAACATGTTCTTGACCCTCTACAACATCCTGTGGCAATCTTTGTGTGTGTCAGAGAGAGAGGTGTGTAACATCATGCTAATCATAGTCTCACACTGTAAGTTTGTAAATCCAGGATAAGCCACTGAGTGCACAGTCAAAGGGAAATGCACACACACACACACACACACGCACACTCACACTCACTCTAACCTCTCTTTATCACTGCCATGCTGCTTGAAGGAAGCCAGTCTCATAGGAATGAAGGTGAGTAACTACAATGAAGCATTTAAAGATAAAAAACTGCACTTTCCATGGAGCCTTGTGATCCTCAGCCCTGCAGTCATGCAGCTCAGTCTATTCATGTGGTCCCCTCCTGTCTGTCTTATTGCATCTCCTCATCTGTCCTTTAGTATTGTATTGTTATTCTCCTACACTTACATGTCTGCTTAATTCACAGTGCAGTAACATGTTATATAACTGTAGTTAACCCACAGAGCACACTTTTGTCGTTTTGTTTGTTTTGTTTAGTAACTTCATCATCATTTAAGATACTTAAATGCCTCAATCAAAGACTGTATCTGTGTTCATTTCAGAATGAGTCGAGGAACATTGAGATGCTGGCAGCAGCCTGTGCTGTGGGGGTGGGCTGCTGTTTTGCTGCCCCCATAGGAGGTGAGTCTAAGCTGTGTACAGGATATCAGCTGACCATCGATTAACATACAAACATATGTTAAATCTAGACTCTGGCACTTATCAGTACAAATCCCACAACGTGATTTTGAGTAATTGACAGAATTTGGTTTGATGCAAGCAGATTTTTCTCTGCCTGTACATGTTCAGTCACTTTGCAGCTCACCCTGACATTCTCTACTTATTACTGAGTGGTAAAAAACAAGCTTGTGTTTTAGCATAAAAAAAGACCAAAATAACACTAGAGTTGCCGCTTTGTGCTTGTATGCCTCTGCCAACAAGCCAAGTTCACTTGAACCTGGAACAAACTGCGATGCATGTCTGTCCAGATTCATATTCTAATCAGTTCATCCATAGTCTAAGAAGGTGTTTTTTCCTTGATGTAACGACATTCACACCAGATATTTCTGAGATGATGCGCAGACAAGGATGTTATAGACATGGCACAGTGTCACAGTGACATTGATCTTTGACCACTAAAGTTCATCCTTGACTCCAAGTGGATGTGAAGAGATTCTCCCAAGGTGTTCCTGGGAAATCTCAATCATTGGAACTAGAATGATGGACAACCTGAATATGTAATGTATAATTCATCACTTATGATTACATGAGCCGTGGAAATGAATGTTTTAAATTTGTATTATTAATCATGTATGTCCCAGGCCAGGCTTCTAAGTATTGTACTTTATCACATATAGAATATAATAGCCAATTTGTGACCAATTAATTATATTAAAATGGTTTATGTGTGTTTTGCAGGAGTGTTGTTCAGTATTGAAGTAACATCCACATTCTTTGCTGTGAGGAATTACTGGAGAGGTTTCTTCGCTGCTACCTTCAGTGCCTTCATCTTCAGAGTACTGGCTGTGTGGAACAGAGACGAAGGTGGGACAGATTAGTGTGTGTGTGTGTGGGGGTGTGTGTGTGTGTGCTTAGCATACTGTCTAAGGTATAACAGAAACATGGGGCAATGATTTACCTTACTTTCATGATTCACAATATTAAAAGTTCATAACATTCATTCAGACCACCACTGTTAAAGCTTAAGTAAAATGAGTAACAGTGGTTGGGAGGGAGCCCAGTTACTAACATTAATTCCCTGTAGTGTCTCTGTAATGAAGTAACTATGAACCGATATTCAAGCTAGCAGGGCTCTATATCTGTAACTATGAAATGGAACTGAGCCATTATTAATGTTATTAATTTCTGTTATTCTCAGCAAAGGGTAATATGTAGATATAAACTCAGTAATGTAAGGAAGATGGAGGGAAGACTTGCACCACAGATGAAAATTACTTTGTGCTACTGTACAACCAAAAGCTAATCAGAGTTTGAGTTTCCAGAAATGGACATTTTCTCCCACCCTGTGTTTCCAACACTGTGGTCTAGCACCGTTATGTCGGGAGTTCTGCTCAGCTCCTCCACAATGAGCAGAACTTTGTTTGTTTACTACTTCATGTTTTTTATCCCCCTTTCGTTGCCTTTCACTGGGGACTGAACTTGAAACCGTAACCTGCACATTGCACTAAATCTGATTGCTAGACTTGTTCCATGTTTTCACAGTGGTTTGAGCTCTTTCCTAACTTTTGCTGTACTTTTTCCAGAGACCATCACAGCCCTGTTTAAAACCAACTTTCGACTAGACTTTCCCTTTGACCTCCAGGAGCTTCCTGCCTTTGCTGTCGTTGGGTGAGTTTTGAATAGCTATCATTTCTGAAGAAGGTGGTTATTAGCTGCCAAAAACCTTTTCACAACATAGCAGCCCAGATGTTGGGCTTGTTTGTCTTATAACTTAAGATAATAAACTATTACATTATATAATGTTCTAATAATTGTAAAGTAATGTTTTCAGTCAAATACTAGTCCATAAAAAACTCCATAGAAACTCCAGTCAAATTCAAAACTGAGTCATTGTTTTGCCCATATGGCTTTTTGACAGGTATTCCCAATTACTGTGACTACAGCATTAATTCAGATATTATTCAGGTCCTTCACTCACTGTAGCTTGTGATGGTGTTACTTCAGGGTACTCTGCGTGAGTCACCTAACATGGATAATTTATCCCGCAACAGTTGCTAGTGCACTGAGGGATTTCTTATTTTATCCTGCCATAGCCTGAGGGCTCCTTCACGGCTGTGAGTGAGACCACGGGCTCCAAAAGGAAGCTGGTAGAAAGATGGGAGGGTGCTCTCCCTCTACTTTCTTCCCTCCCTCTCTCTGACTCTGAGATGGAAGTACATGCCTGTGTGTAATGGTGTGTTGGCTCCCCAAGAGAAGAAAATCCCTCTCTTTCCATGTTTTGTTCTTCACATTTTAGCTGTTATTTTTTTTGTCTTTTTTGTTTTTCATCTGCTGCATCAATGACTCCCATATACAGTACACGGCCTCAAGAGAGGGCGGCAGAGCGCTTAGCTCCACATTTATACTGCAAGTGTATACTTTGCACTGATACACCGACGTGTCTTTGGAGGGGAATGTGTGTCAACACATCTGTGTAGTTACCATCTTCCCATGTTCCCCTGCCAATAGCTGTCAAGCAGGAAAAGTCGGTCAGTGTCTCCATCAACTAGGCCAGAAAGAGTTTATTCTGTGCTACATGCTGCCAAGGACACGTCTTTGAACAGTCACCCATGATTCTGCTTAGTGTTTGCACCTTCAGGCTTCAGAATCGCTGGGACACGAGGCTGAAAAACGACCTGCTTCCTGCACAGAGCAGCATACACATATGCAAATGTATGCAGTACAATGATTATACGCAGATAAGTGGAAATGAACTTCATGTGTCAGTTCATACTGATGAACATCTAGTGTATTTGCCTTCTTGTGTATATCCACAATACCCTCATTGTGAAGTGTTACATTCTGTATTGTATTTGCAACAGATGTATTCCAGGTACCTGGTAGAGTTTTCCCATAACCAGACATGTTTGGTGTTGGTCTAATTACCACATTACAGCTCCATGTCAGTCCAGCAGTCACTTTTCAGGATAAGAATCACGATTTTCTGTATTTTTGTTACTGTCAGCAAATCCAGTAACGAGACCCAGCAAACAACATGAGTATGAGTCAGAAGAATCAGTTTTAAGACCTGACTTGTAGTCGGGATAGTCTGTACTGAAACTCGTCTGTAAATTTCAGCTCAGACATTTATTCCTACCAGGTTTATGGTGCCACACACTGCAGTTTCTTATTGTGTCGGGAACAGTCTCACTCACCTTTATTACTCTAACCTTTAATCTTAATCATGGGCTGTCCCACAGAGAGAGGACATTTAGTCCTACAGAGCACAAAAAAGGCACAAATACAATGTTTTTCTCAGCTGTATGGCAGGGACAAAGACTCCCTTGTCACCTTGTTCATTATTTATTCAGAGGCATTTGACAGAATTAATAATGCAGCAAGATACATTTATAAGCATCCGGTTGTCTGCATAGTTGTCTGAGTCTATTCTTCTCTACCTGCTTCTTACCACCATCAAGAGGACTCCCCCTGAGTTTTTATATGCATGCTTTTTTTCTTTATACCAGTGTCCCCACACATTCTCATCAGACTGGAGCTGTCTCTCCAATGCCTGTAATTCACTTCATTTTTCATCTCCTTTGTTCTTCCCTTGCTGTATCTGCAGCATATCCCACCTGTGTTGACTGTGTCTTTTTATCTCTCTGCCCATCTTTCTGTTTTCTTAACACGCCTTTGGTAATTACTTATGTTTTGCTTGTCACTATGTTTACTATGGCACATACTCTAACAGTGTGCGACTTAGATCTACTGTTAATTTGATTCAGCTGCTTTAATTTGCACCCATATCTGACATCCACCTCCATCTTATTGGAGCCAGATCCACTAGGGACAACCTATACAGAGATGGTTAACATTTAACATTAAAATTTAGTCAATTGGCAAGCGGTTTTATCCAAAGTGACTTTTAAGTGAGGTACAAAGAGGAAGAAAGCTAAGTCAAGCAGACCCTGAATGTGCCAGGAATGAAAATGTTTCAGTTAAGTTCAGCTCAGTAAAGGGATCACTAAGAAGGAGAGTTTGCGTGGGGTCTTTTGCTGTGTGGTGTATCGTTGTCTGCCACGGTGAAAGAGAAACAGAGGGACTGTAGAGCTGGATGAGGGTGTTAAGGGGGAAGTGCTGTTGAGTTGACCTGTCTGTAGGTGAGTGTCTACCTGATGAAGGAAGCCATTGCAGAGATATAAACAGCGTTGTGATGTGTATCTTATCTGGCTGATCAAAAATGCTGCATTTTGTTTTCTGCCACTCAAGATGCATTTTTTTAACCTTCTCTGAAACCTATGTATCCTCTTTCTGATGTTTGTCTCTGTGTGTGTGTTTCTCTAGTATCGCCAGTGGATTTGGTGGGGCATTGTTTGTCTACCTGAACCGACTTATTGTCGTGTGCATGAGGAAGCAGAAGACCATCAACAGGTTCCTCATGAAAAAGTGAGTCTCACACAGTCATGTGGCAGGTTTAGTCTGCCAAACAACACAATATTTTTAAAGAATAAATTAGTTGATCGCTCACGTTGGCTTGCCAGAAGTGGCAGGTATTTTATTTAATTTTTTTATTAATGTCACAGATCATAATCACCAGGCCATTGCTTCCCCAGTAAAATTAAATGATAGAAATTTTGCTTATTCAGAAAGTCAGAAACCTCCACCTACTAATTTCATCACAGATGATTTTTTTTGTTTCTGAGTACTATATTTTCTCACTACTGTTGGTTAATGATGCATTGTGGAACTGACATTTTTTACTGCCTTGTATTCTAGGCACCACTTGTTTTGTAGCACATTTGCTGTCTTAATTCTGAAAATTTGTTTTGTGAGAAGCGAAGGTGATTGTTTGTCCAAAAAAACGCGCATGTACTGTTGCCATTCACAAGAAGACATTTTTTCTCTTGACTTGCTTGTAAAAGCAGAGAATTTAATTTACTATAAATTATCTAGTTACATTCAGAAAACACCAGCAAAGGTATACAAAATATCCTTGTCCAGTTATTTCACTGAAACTGTTAATGGGGCTTTGATGTAAAAGTGCATTCGTAAAGTAATATTATAGTGTCATAATCTTTGTGCTGTACATATTTTTATGAGTAAACATATGTAGACTCATGGTAGTTTACAGATATTTTTTAGGATAAATACATAAATACATGTACAGAGACAAACACAGCATGACCCAGAGTGTGAAATGAACACCAGTGTTTTTCCATTAGTCTGAAACCTTGTTGCAGTGACATTAATAATAGAAGCATTAATGACTGGTGTGTTAACTCGTTTACACACTCTGAACCGTGTTAACATGAATGTTTTAGTTGACTGAATGTATTGATGTTGCAGTAACTGAATCTGTACTATTTTGCACTGAAGTATAATGATCAAAGAAGACATCTTTGCCAATAGCCTAATGTCTCTGTTTTGTTTTTCCTGTCTTTATCACTCCTGCTCTGCCCACTCTCTTTTTCTTTCTTTTTTTCTTTCCTAGACGTCTGCTGTTTCCAGCATTGGTGACTTTAGTGATTTCCACACTAACATTCCCTCCTGGCTTTGGACAGTTCATGGCTGGACAGGTCGGTCCCCCATAACCATTTAGCATTATTAATATTATTATTATTGTTATTGTTATTGTTATTGTTATTGTTATTATTATTCATGTTCACATTGAACTGCAACAGTTTGAATGGATATGAACAAAAATCTGACAATCTGACATATTTGATAAAAACTGTTCGTACTCTGCCTAAATGTGGTTTCAGTTGTACTTTTTATTTAAAGAACGGCATGAACTAATGTATTTATAACCAAGAAATAACCCATGTAAATGTGAAAAGATTGTGGAATGCATAAGGCTATTCACAGCATTCAGTATTCTGCACCACAGTGTAAATAATGTGGCAATTGTCAGCGTCTGTGTGACTGTTAGTGGTAAAATTAATATATAAAATAATAATTAACAAAATAACATCTATATTAAAAATGTTAATGGATAAAGGATAAAGGTTGTATCCTGATGATGTCATTTCCCGTTGCCTGTAGCTGACCCAGAAAGAGACTCTGATTACATTTTTCGATAACCGGACATGGGCCAGGCAGGGTATTGCTGATGAGTTTGACTACATGGGACATTCCCAGGCCTGGAGACACCCACAGGTCAACGTCTTTGTCACCCTGGTCATCTTTACCGTCATGAAGGTAGGAGGGAAAACCTATGAGTTAGAAGACTTGATGGAATTTTAGGTGTATTTAGGTTATTTTATGCCAATGATTACATGCAAATTATACAATAATAACCCAGAGGTTTAAGGTATATACATGCTCTAACATTAAACTCTTGCCTCACTTTATTTCTGTATTGTAGAATAGGCTGATACACAGTGAAACCCATACGTACAGTATGCTGCTACTTCTTGTATTCGCATTGAAGATAATGGAAGGTCAAGAACATAGTTTGAATTGAACATTAATGTATTATTAATCTGAGGGTTTTGCCCTTTTTAGTCAATGCTGCACTTCTGAAAGTGGGAAAGTATTGGAACTAAGCCTATCTCCTCTTGTCACTGTCAAAGACCAAATGGAGGCTGTGTGACAAATTATATTGCAGGGACGCCACTTAAAATCTTTGATGCTATGTATCGCATTAAAATAACAATGATTTTATTAGCAGTTAATGTTAATTATTTACTGGCTAAAGCTGGTGTCTGTACCAAATATTTTGTGAGTGGAACAACACTGCAACACTGCTCTAATATCAAGACAAGAAGGTAAATTTAAAAGGATGTATTGTCACTTCAAAGGTGACGGAGCATAACAAATAATTTATGTTTAATGTAAAACTACGTATTGTCCTTTAATTCAACAGTTTTCTTACTGTGGTTTCCCAGTGATGTTGAGAACATTTTGTGTGTGTCAGTTAAGATCAATACAATTTAGTGTGGTTGTTGATTTAACAACAGAGAGGAAATATAAACAACTACTGTGACATAAAGTATTGGAACCAAGCCACTGCACTTCTGGCCTCAGTGGGAAAATACCAGCAGTTACTATATATTCATTTTTCCATCATGAGAGGAAACGCTAATGTTTCGCCACCTTCTGCTGTTTCTCTTTTGGTCTCAATGACAAGAAGAGGCCAAACAGAAGGTTGGGAGCCCAGGTAAACTCTGTGTTGTAGGAACCTGCCTGCTGCTGTTACACTTTCTGTTTAAGGGCTGCTGGCACAGAGTGCTGCTTGTGCTGTGATTAGATTCGCTTTTTTATGTAACCTTTATTTTCTTTCCCAGTCCAAAAAAACTAATGTTGTAAATCTTCTTTCAATGCATCAAGAGCTGTACTGTGTGTGCGTGTGCGTGTGAGAGTAAAGTGCACAAAAAGTGCAAATGGATGTAGAATTAAATGCTTGGTTATGTCCTGGTTATGTGTTGTGCATGCACATGTGTGTATGGGTGAGGAACGCAAAGATGAGCTTGTGTAGATATTTGCAAATTCACCTAATATACAATCATTATTTCAAAAAAGCAGCTCAGGAAGATGTTAACAAATAACATTTAATTTGAAATCACTGGACCTTGGTGTAAGGAAACACTGAGGGGTTTTTGCTGCGGTCTCTTCGTGGTCTGCTGTGACCAATTCAACAGGAGTTAATGGTGGGTAAAATTAGCTAATGTTAGCAGAGGGTCTTAAGTGATTGAATATAATCTCTCCAGAGAATACATAATTTGTCACTATCCTATTGTAGCACCCACCTTCACTCATGTTAAGAGAAAGCAGGGCTTCATCATAGTACTAGAAAGTGTACTGTATTAGTCATCAGGCAGTTTAGTAGGTACATCAAGCTAAAACTAACACAGCTCAGTATAGGAGTTCTGCTATAAATCCTCCTTCATTATGGTTCACTACATATTTGCAGCACACTTCAATAGCAACCTCCATAATGATCATACAGTTGAATCAACATTTAGCTAAAACTTCATTATCACCTCCATCAAGGAGGATTTATTGCAAAGCTGTTGTATTAGACTGCATTAGTTTTAACTTGATGTATATAATAAACTGTGATGGGAATGTTTTCTATACAGGGAGCATTGTTTTGTTATGTTAGCCATTAGTTTGTCATTTTAAAATTCCATTCTGTTGTTTGTATGTTCTCCCTGAGTCTGCTTGTTTCTCTGGGTGCTCCAGCTTCCTCCTACAACACGTAGACACACAGTTAGAATAACTGGTGACTAAATCACCCATAGCTGTGAATAGTTGTCTGTCTCTTTATATCAGTCCTGTGATAGCCTGTCCTGGATGTTCTCTTCTTGCCCGCTAACAGATGGGATTGGCTCCGGCACCCACGACCCTTAACAGGACAAATGCTAATAATAAATGCATTGGTGCAAATACACCACTTTAAATTCTTTGTGCACTTTCAGTTGAATTGTAAACTAATTTAGGATATTAAAAGTTATATTTTTAATAATATTTTAGTACAAATATGATCCAAACCTTAGCACAGTACTTATATATTGTAATTTGATAATGACTAGTACCTGCACATACTGTAGCAGACTGTAGAAAGCGTAGCGGAGCAGAGAGTTGGATGGCTGCTTGGAGCGGAGTGGAGTGCTTTTGAGTTTTGTGCTAGTGCTAGCTTGAAGTGCATATTGGAGCTATAAGGGAAGGATTTGTGACTATAATCCTGGAGATGGCGTAGTTTGTTTTTTAAGTAAAATGTTTATCCTCCTCCCCACACCAGTAATTGTCTAGTGCTAAACAGTGTCACTGACTATATGACTTTTATTAATATTATTATTATTTTTCATCATTAATGTGACAATCTGGTCAGATCTTACATGTTGTACTCATAGAAATTTAAAGTCAAGCTAAAAAAACAAACTGAAACATGTTCCCCTTTATTGCTATAATTATTGAAGTGGATAAATTAAATAGTAAATGACCCTCCAAACTGGAACTGTTGATAAGTTGAGCTGAGGCACTGTCAAGTAACTTTCACTGCAAAATGCCATTAAAACATGGATTGGAACAGAGCAGAGAGTTATGTAAGCACAGAAACTGATGGTGTGACAATCAGCACTGCAGTAATGGAAGAAACTGACTCTTGTCTTTGTCATTGTTTCTGAAGAGTACAAAAGAAACATCTATCTCAGCCATTTGTCTCTCAGGTATCTCAAAAAACGACTGTCAGAAGCCAATTCTGATTTAATTTATAACGCAAGTTTCACTGAATCAGCTCACAACTGTCTTTCATCCTTGTACTGCTGTGTGTGTGTGTGTGTGTGTGTGTGTGTGTGTGTGTGTGTGTGTGTGTGTGTGTGTGTGTGTGTGTGTGTGTGTGTGTGTGTGTGTGTTTAT
>OMLM01020408.1:0-16404 GCA_900302695.1 Helostoma temminkii | reverse complement strand
TTATATTATTTATGCATGTGGTATATACACACACACACACACACACATACATACATATATATATATATATATATATGCACTAAATATATATATATATATATATATATATATATTTAGTGCATTTAACATCAAATCCTACCCAAATTCCAATGTACTTATTGTTCAGCAATATGCATTTCACTGCAGTATAAAAGTCATTAAATCTGTTTGACTTTCTAATCTGACTTTTATACTGCAGTAATATGCAGTTGTCAACAATAGTCCCAACTCAACATGGCAACAATCAAAAAGATAAACTGTCATTTATAAAAGGATATAAGATGACTTATGTCACAGGTTTGTACATATTATAGTCTGGATTCTTTAATTTAATGCTGGAAGCAAAAAAAATCTACCTGGACGTGACAGAAAAGTGTTTTTTTTACCAGCTCAGAAGGTGGATGGTTCCTTACTATATTCCTGAAAAGAAAACCCCAAGAAGTGTCTGACACGTACACTAACCAGGGACCAGCTTCCAATGCCCTCCCTGATCAACAGAGGCCAAAGAGTGCAGAGGGGAGAGAGAGTGCAGTTGTACACAGAGCAAATAAAGTGTTGGCTGATAAGGAAAGAGATAAAATGAACAGTAAAGTAAACTGAAGTGAAAATAAAGGGTGGAACGAGTGTTATGAGCCAACAAACAGTTGATATTTTTTCGAGATGTTGTAAATGACAACAAATGTTTATGATTTATGATTATACATTAAATGTAATAATTTCAATTAAAGTTATGTGTGTCTGCTTGGTACAAAGAATACAAAGAGATACACTGCAAAAACTACCAAACTGTCTACAATGTGTGTGTAAAAATAATAATTCATATTTTTTATCACCTGAAAGACTGTCCAGTGCTATAGTTAATTACATTAACTACCCTCTAAACCAGTGGTGGCTAAACCTGGCATACAAGGGCAACTGTCCAGTTTTTTTTTCCATCTATCCCTACCCCGATGGTTAGAAAACAAACAGAACAGTGGCCCTGTTTTTTATCTTAAGGTCTATGTCTCACCTTGGCCACTAGATGTTACAGTTTCATAATTTGATGTATGCCTTTGTTGGTGTACATACAGAGTTACACAACTGTTTCCCACCCAGCTACATATGGAACACTAGTCTTCCATAACCCACTCCTTAATCTAGTGGTTTGATGTTCATGATGAATAGCACTGTTTAAAGTTTTTCTCATGTGCTTTGGATTGATTCTAAATTATATAAAATAAAACAAATAAAAGTAAATTTCATTGCTTTGGTTAATGTGTGCAACAGAGTAACAACACAAATAAGCACATAAATCACTTGTATGTGTCAAAAACAATTAGTTTATTCTTTAATCGTTTGGTTAACACTTCAAAATGAAGCATTCACGTATCATAAACTGTAACATGCACATGGACCTGTAACATGTACTGTCCTTCCATTTACCGCAGGCCATAGTATCAGGTGTCTCTGTTGAATAACATGAAAGCTGCGTATAAGAGGTGAACAATGCATGGCTGCATGGTTGTGCCATGCAAAAAGATTGTTCCCCCCTGTGCATGACGAGGCAACAGTAGTATTGATGAATATCTTCCCAGACCAACGAGACCAAGAGGATGAAAATTGTTATATAGAATATACTGTACTATACTACACTGTATCAGGTGTTGTTAGGCCATGGGCCTTTTCTTGTTTGTTTTTTTACAGCTTTTTCATAAAGATGCTAATTTGTGGTAATCACACAGCATCGTTTAACCGTCATGGTCATATATATAAATATATATACTGTACATTTTGACCAGTATGGCTCATTAATAACAACACAATTTTTCATTTTGCTGGCACTAGCCGGTTTAACTGAGACAAAACCTTTAACAAAAGTTTTAAAATGCTTGGGAGATTGTTTACCTTTGGCAAACATGCAATAACGATTTGATATAGCATGAAACTGTTGAAACAATTGCACTTACAGTTTAAAGAATATTCAAACTTTTTCAAAAAAAAAATATTGCAAAAAATATGCCTAACTTTAATTCCCTTGCACACTTGGTGCCAGCTGCTTCCTGTTGCTAGGCCTAAATCAATTACTTCGAGTTAATAAGTCATTGCATGTATTTTCAGAAAAAATTTATGTGTAAGCTTTAGTCCCATTGACCTAAGAATCTGATGTGAAAATTTGTTTCTTGGGCAGTTTAAAGCTGACAAGTCAGTATGTGTGTTTTCCAGTTGTAATTACCACTTGGAAGTGGGGGTCAATGCAGAATCTCATTATAGCAACTCAAATATTACATGTATGCAACTGTAACTAGTACATACAGTGTACATGTACTACCAAGACAAATGAGAATGTTAATAATTGAATTGAATTGAATTGAATAATAGTAAAGTATGAAAAAAATAGCACTTAAGTAAATTATTTAGGTAACTTCTAATGCTTCAGAACTATTTATGTTAAGCAGATAAATCAGCAGGTAAATCATGGTAACATGTTCATTATTTCAGTGTTTCTATAAAATAATTAGAATTAATCATTAAAGGAACTAAAATTAATATGTGCAAAATTTCAAATGTGTTTTTGAATTTGAGGGGAAACACTTTGGTCTCAGTTTACACCGCTTTGAGCAAATTCATTTCTTGTTGCACTGTAATTTTGCATTTATAATCAGTCTAAATATAACTCGGAAGGACTGGTCCATCAAGTAGCACTGAGACTCAGATTCTGTCCTGTAAAGAGAGAGACTTGGATTCTGTCTTTCAGTAAATTTCTTTAGAATATTATTGGAATTTATTTGTACCATTGTACCGCAAAAATCTGTGTACCGCAAAAATTACATTTTTATTACTTAGAAAAATTAAATGCATCAATAGAAGATTAATTACAATCATGGTGCACACTTGGTTTTTTGTCCTTCCATCTCTGAAAATCTCTTGTAAAGTCTATTCTTATGATTCACAAGAAAAGTTAAGAATCTGATTTAGTATTTCAATGCACAAAAAAGGTTCAGTGCTCACATTTTCTTAAAGTGGGACATCTGACCATACAGTAAAACGACCGTTACCAATAGAAAGTTTCATAGGCAGTGAAACCAAAACTGCATTAGATATAAACAATAAATCCAATACTTAAAATGCAGTGTGCACATATAAGCTTCTGAGCAATATAACCCTTCAAGGCTTCACTGCAAAAGCAGAAACCAGCAGGCACAGCCACAACGGCAGTGACAGAGCTAAAGCAGCAGTGCCACCCGAAGGAGCAATTGAATGATAGCACCTCCCCACATTGCCAGCTTTATCTACAGGAACAATCTCAACAATCTGTGAACAGCAGGAGGCGTTGTAGTTTGCCTGGATGATGGGAGCAGCCAGGGAGGTGTTTGTAAGGGTTCCAGTGCCTTGGTTCAAGGAGATGCTCTCTACCCCGGTGCCATTTCCATCAGTAATGTTAGCCGATAGCTCCCACCGAAAATGTCCACACTGAGACACATCTCGAGGGCAATCATCAGCCAGCACACTGACCACTTCACACACAGGCGGAACAAAATCTGTAATCTGGGATGAACAGGAAAAAAAAACATGGGCATTATTGGCAGCCATGAGAAATTTGGGTATTTTTTAAAAACTGTTCAGTTTAATTGTTTCTCTCTTTCAGACTATGCGTTACCTTGGTGACAACAGACAGTCTTAGCACAGCATAATTGGAGTCAACACCATCGGCTGACTTGACATCCAATGTCAGTGTGACATCAGTGCCTGATGGTGTGTTGGCAGGAGGTGTAATGATCAAGGTAGCATTAGAATATTGTCCGGGTGTCAATGAGAGGCTGTAAAGAAAACAGAAAAAAACCCACAACTGTAATTGTGTGTCTGCACAGTTGATCATGACAACTGCAACTTACAAAAGTCTCCAGATTAATCTAAAGGCAGAGACTAAGTACATACCCTGAGATAATATTCTTATTTAGTAGCATTTTCACATGCCGTAAATGCTGTAAATTAAAAGTGAATGGTTTAATCTTTCTGAATCAAAACTGACTACAGCCTCTTATGTTAGTTGCTATTTTTGTTGGCACGTGTCTCTTGAGGGTTCTTAGCCCATTTCTTTGTGGCAAATTGTTCCAACTCATCCAGTTGAGCATTAACCTTGAACCCCCAGTCCATTCCTGGACCTTGAGCTACCTAAAACTATTATTTATTCACTGTCCCATGTACCTGAACAAGGCTTCCTATGCCTGAAGCTGCAAAACAGTCCCACATTATTATGGTCCCACAACCATGTCTATTTTTGTCCACCTAACAAAAACAGCATCCTTGTGCCTAAACAGCTCAAGTTTGGTTTCATCAAACCGAAGGATAGACTTCATAAGCTTGTCCCCACTTTTCAAACGTTAATGGGCGAAGGCCATTTTCTCCTAAGTCATCTTCAGGGACGACATCACTTAATATTTTCTACTCCAAAGTACTTTAAATCTTGCACTTTTGACCCCACCCAGTTTTTTATATAGCAGAATCTGTCTCCTTGTGCTTTGCAATGATGCCATGTACAGATGTTCCAGACATTATGGAATACTTAGATATGGCACTATAGTCCACTATCTTCGTTCTGAGTTCTGGACTTCTTTATTTACTTTTTTGACATAATGAAACTACTTCTGACCAATTTAAGAACAGTCCCTCTCAATTAAATGTTCAAGCTCCACCCACCTTGTTCATTTTAGTCCCTGAAATCAAGTTCAATGCAGTTCGATTGCTCAGGTGTGATGTGAAAGCTGATTGGTTGGTCAGGTAAGTTTTGAAAACAAAAAAGCACTGTAGGGCTGTGTTTAACACGACATACATGCCAAAAAGGATGAAATAGCATGCTTCCCAAAATGCTAAACTGTTCCGTCACTGCCAGTCAGGACAATGAACAAAGCAACTGTTTTTAGATGTTTCCCCTCACCTGGTTGGGTAGGACATTTGGAAGTTTTTATCATTCCTGGCGCTAATGGAGAACTGACCACCAGATCCCTGGGTCATTACACTGAAGGGCAGCTTGAACTCTTTCCCTGGCTCCATGCTGCTGTCTACCACAGCCTAGCATGAACAAAAGAACAAAGGAAAGAAGCGTAAAGAAGGGTAAAATCATTCAGTACCAGTAGAGTTCCAGTATATCTTTACTATGTCCATGATTTTTGTCACCAGTCAAACAAAAGCTATGAGAATAGGTGCACAGATTATAAAGAGACATACCTGGATATTGACTTTGGAGACGGACATCTGAGTGGTAGACTGCCTCTGCAATTCATTGCCTGACACTGTGTCTCTTCCTTTCAGAGCGACCACAAACTCCCCCTCGGGGACTGCATCAACAGTCACCAAGATGTCTCCATTGCCCATGTCAGTGACAGTGCTACTGCTAACAGCCTCAGGGCCAGACACTCTTACAAGATCAATATTTTTGACAGCCAGTGAGGATGGGCCTTTCCTTCCCATTACAGTGAGCAGCAGGGTAGCTGGCTGGCCTGGGTTTCCAGAGGAGAGAAGCAAAGAAAGAGAACAATTATTTTTTAAACCCATAAGCGGTGAGAAAACGTTTGACTGGGTCACACTACCTGCTGTGGGAAAAATGACAAATTCTAATATTTTTAAGACACGGTTAATCCTAATCTCTTTGGATGACCCTAGACAGTTCGGAATGCATGTGACTTGTGGATTAACTTAGAGGAGGAGCAGAAGAAATTGAGAAGCCCTCAGCATTATTTAATATATAGTGTTATAATGTATTTACTGGGGGCGGGCTGATCTGAAAAACAATTTTACAGTTACACCCCCTAGTTCTTTGCCTCATTGTTTAATGCAGTGGATCTCAACCCTGGTCCCAAAGGTGCATGGTCCTGCTTGTTTCTCAGCTCCCCCTGCACTTACAGCTTTTGATTAGCTGAACACACAGGTAGGGATAGTTAGAAAACAAGCAGGACAGGGGGCCTTGTGGACCTCTGCTTTTATAGAGGTCTGCATACCTACTGATGATCAATCAATCAATCAAAAAGTGTTGATGATTGGCAGCACCAAAAATTGTCCTCTTAAATCCAATCCACTATTTTTACCCACATGTTTTAAATAATATTCATACATGACTGTAGATGATGCTGTTGTATCAGTGACTGTACAGTACAAATTTTTTACAATGAAATTTTTATTTCATAGATGCCACATTTATGATTGATGAAGGCACATTTTTCTGTAACAGTGCTACTTACTTTACTTAAGAAACATTGTAATTGTTTTTTTTTGCATGTAATGTACCTGCTTGTGGACGCCCAGTGAGTACAGCAAAACCCGGATGTGGTCCTTCGAAGCTTTCCACAAAGTTATAGATAAAGGTAATAGGACTCTGACCTGGAAACACATGCACAGACTGACAGTAAATACATAGACATACCAAGAACTCAGGGAACCTGCTGTACTACTGAATAAAGTATTCAGGCACAAGCAGTAGGAATAAATCTACTACTGGTAAGTAACACGTGGCTCTGCAGTGGTTCATGTGAATGTGGATTCAGACGCTGTTTTGTAAGAACATATTTCAACAGTGCTTTTGTAAAGTAAAGACAGAAATAACAAATATATCTTATTGACCTGTGATCTTGAGTGTGTATGGTTGATTGGTGTTGATATTGATTTGCCAGATTCCTGCCAGTCTGTCAGCATTAAGACGAATTCTCCTCAGGTTGCCCACTGTCTGAATTATTCCCAGTTTACCGTTGGCCTCACTGTGGCTCTGGCTGACACCTGCAATTATTCAGAATGCATCAGTAGTCCTACATGTGTATCACAATGTATTACAAGAGAAAACATAGAGCAAGTCTTAAACAGCATTTAGACCATGGTGTATTGGGAATTACCTCCAGGGTTGGTCAGTGTGAAAGATATTGATGTTCCTGTGATGTAGATGGTGATGTTTTCAAGAGATTCATCCAACAAGAAGTTGAAAGTCTCCTGCTTCCCAGGGTTCCTTGCTCTTTGAAGAACTGTCACCTAAAGCAGAGGGGAGAGCAAGAGGAGCTGAATGCACCTATTTTTCAGGTCCAATCACTACAAGACGTCTGCAGGCTTTATATTTACAGCCATTGGAGTTGGACAGTCTTACCAGAGCTGAAGTGGAGGTGTCAAGGATGACATCTGTGGCCTGAGGCAGCTGCTTCTTGGACACCTGGATTGCCTGACCTCCAGAGGCCAAAGCCATGTCCTTGTAGTCCTCAAAGGAAGCAGCTGCTGAGGAACGTCTGCGTCTTCGAGAGGACCCAGTCATGAAAAATGACACCTGTGGAGATTATACCCCCAGCTCCTAGAGTTAAACTCACTTATGTAAACTTAGTGAACCTTATGCATTATGCGATGCTAGTTGGTATTTACTGTTGACTTGGTGCTCCTGATGAGAGAAGTTATTTTGTCCTTGAGGAAAATGTCTTTGGCAGGAGCATCAGTGAACACATAGATGTGGGAGGACGCTGGGGCACCGGTCAGAGCCAACTGGAGATATAAAGGATCACAGTTAAATTGAAAAATGGCCGCCGCAACTGATCATCATTCCAGTTATGATATAAAGATGGTATAATTCATCTTAGTACCTGAAGTCCCGACAGGCACATGTCAGGGGCATCACCACCTCCATTTGCTTTGAGTTTAGAGATTTCTAATTTTATCTTATCAGGGTATGTTGTCCTGATCATGGGTCCGAAATCTATATTTAAAACACAAAAAAGGGGATAGTACTAAGTTCTATGTATCATTAATGATGTTTCACCCTAGAGTTCTGTGCAGATTTACAGTATGCATCACAGTGTAGACTGCCATTTAAAAGTTTTGTATGATTTTCAACATTGCACACAAATATTTACGGCATCCAAATTATGAAAGAACAGGTATGGAATTATGTGGTAAACAAAGTGTATATTTTTGATTCTTCAAAGTAACCACATTTTTGCTTCGATAACGGCTTTGCACACTCTTGGCATTCTCTCAGCCTAATGAGGTGGTCACCTGGACTGGTTTCCCAACAATCTTAAAGGAGTTCCCAGAGGCGTTAAGGAATTCTTGATTGCTTTTCCTTCTATCTTCGGTCTAACTAATCCCAAACTATTTCAATAGGATTTATATCAGGTGATTGTGGAGGCCAGGTTTGATTCCATCAAACTCATGTTTTACAAATAGTTTTACATAACCATAAGTGTGTTTATAGCATTGTCCTGTTGGAAAAAAATGATGATCCAACTAGGTGCACACCAGATGGGATGGTATGTCACTACAAATGCTGTGGTAGCCATGTTGGTTAAGTTTGCTCCTAATTTTAAAGTCACCAGCAGTGTCACCAGGAAAGCAGCCCTAACACCATCACACCTTCTGCTCCATGGTTCATAGTAGAAACCACACATTCAAGAGTTGTCTGACATACTGCTGGTGGTGTCTCTGTGTCGAGCAAAGACACTCATCAGACCAAAGAACAGTTTTCAGACTGACTGACCTTCATTTACTGAAGCAACGATGTCCTTTCTCTTTACTTAACTGTTTCTTGTCATAATGTGGATTGGCACAGCATTTGTAGTAGGACTAATAGGTCTATTGTCTCCATTGTCCCCACACTTCAGACAACTGATGATCTACAGCATATTATGAAGGCAAGAAATGTCACAAATTAACTCTTGACAAGGCAGTGTGTGAATTGAAAACCATTTCAGATGACTATCTCGTGACTCTGATCAGAGAATGCTATAAGTGTGCCAAACGTATATGCAGCTACTTTGGAGAATCAAAAAATGTAATTAAATAGTAAAGTATAATATCTATTCTGGGTTATTTAACACATTTTTGTTGACTACATAGTTCCATATTTGTTCTGTCATAATTTCAATGTCTTAAAAAAACACTGAAGGAAAAAGTGTGTCCAACCTTTTGACTGGTAGTGTATATTTTCCATAAGATCATGTACTTCTGTGTCTAAAACTAATAAGGTGTCGCAAAAGTGACCAGTGGGATGGAAGACTTCATACCAGGGTCATTGAAGGGCACCAGTATGTACTCAGACGGCTCATCCTGTGTTCCTCTCTTGCTGGCAATGAGGTTGCTGATAACTTTCTTGACTTCACTGATGTCCTCTGACATACTGCTGGTGGTGTCAACAACAAAGCACACGACAGTTGATCGA
The DNA here is from genome assembly GCA_900302695.1 of Helostoma temminkii. Classification (NCBI taxonomy): domain Eukaryota; kingdom Metazoa; phylum Chordata; class Actinopteri; order Anabantiformes; family Helostomatidae; genus Helostoma; species Helostoma temminkii. Next base: position 7,205 of record OMLM01020408.1, on the reverse strand, counting down.
GCGATTCCCATCATTCTGCGAGAAAATAAGAGACAGTATTTATTTTTTATTTTCAATTTTGGGAATGTTTTAATTCATTCATGGACAAAGAATACAATGTGTTAATGTATGACAGTCTTACCTGAGAAAGTTATTGTCCTTTGCAGCCAACCGGATGTCTTCCAGCAGCTGAAGGCTGGCAGCTGTGGCTGCTTTCACAGCAGCATCGTGGAGAGCCATATTATCTGAGCGACGCTCATCTTTGTTGATGCCACCATGAGGAGCTGCTGTGCTAGTCAGGTCAGCTGCACCTCCATGACTACATTTACCTAGCACAGGACCAAAGGGACAGTATATTCATGTACTCTAGTTAGAAAAAACATGACTAAAAGTGTTGCGAATGGATTTTATCACTGCATTATAACCTATTGGAAATGTGGCATCTAAAATGTAACATGAAAGTTATTGGTTAAACATAACATAAAACGGAACAGAACACCACAGCCAATTACTTTGTGTTTAGTAAACTATGAGGATATTTGAGTTTAAAATATGAAGTTATATGAAGTTCATCTTTTCTTTTTTGGTATTTACATTCAGATACACTTACACACAGTTTGAAATATAACTATCAGGATTTGTGTAGAATTTCAGCTTTATTGTTAGAGGTTTCATAAAAATATAAATATAACATTTAACATAACCATAACTTTTAATATTTGAATACAAATCCTTTGTAGCCACTGACTGCCTGAAGTCTGGAACTCATGGATATCACCAAATTTTGCCAGACATTTACTGCAGCCATCTTCAGTTATTGCTTGTTTGTGGGTCTTCCCACCTTTAGTTTGCTCTGTTGGGTTGAGATCAGGCGACTGACTTGGACGATGAAAAAGTGCTGTCCTGTCCGTTTTCTAGTATTTGTAGCTGAATGCGAAAAGAGAGTAGAGTCCTATACACCTTCAAATTTCAGAATTCATCTTGCTACTTCTGTCAGCAGTCATATCATCAATAAACAAGTCACTGGCCGCTACACATGCCACATGATGTGGTATGCTTTGGATCATGAGCTGTTCCTTTCCTTTACCATACTTGTATATCTGTGTCGTTATTCAGCCAAATGATGGCCTCATTCACATACTTTGAGATCTCCTTAGATTTCATATTGGGAGCTCCAGTGAAACAGCTGCCAAATGCAAACTCAATGCCTGATATCAGCTTCAGAACTTTTATCTGCTTCATTTGTCTTGAAGTAAAAAGGTCATGAACAGCACTTGGTTGATGAACTTCTTGTCATTTAATTACCCAAATACTATTGAGGTAGTTAAAATAGCTATAATTTGTGTACTGTAAATGTGAAAGCTATTATTCAATGGTCAAGTCACCTGATTTCAACCCAAAACACTAGTTTCCGTTACTAAAGACAAAAGTGACAGCAGAAAGACTGATGATGGCTGTAGTGAAAGCCTGGCAAAGAATCTCCAGGCACAAATGCATTTTGTGATGTCCTCGGGCTCCAGACTTCAGATAGTCATTAGCTGTGAGGGATTTCTATCCACATTTTTTAAATTGTGGTAATATTTACAATTATATCGCTTTGTTTAAACGCTACTGAGCCCGAGCTCTGCATAAAATGACTGTAACTTCTAAAAGGTAAATGCCATATTTTTGTGAAACCTCTTAAAACAAAGCTGAGAGTCTACACTTCGATCACATCTTCATTGTTTTATTTCAAATCCATTGTGGTGATGTGTAAAGGCATAATTATAAATGCTGTCTTTGCCGAAATACTTCTGAACCTAACTGTATATTATTTATTACTGACCCAGTTTTAAACTACGACAGGTGAAATGATATGTTTTAATCACCTTTCTTTCTGCCATAGTGTGTTTGACAGTGATGTATCCAAGTACACATTTTCCAGTGACTCTGTACTGTAGTGTTAACAATCAGCACTGACTGCCCTGACAACTAGTCCTGTTCCTTGCATATTTTAGCAGTGTATATGAATAAGATATGGCGATGAAATTCTCTGTGATACCTTTAGGCTTGGCAGCAGAGAAGATTCCCATGTAACCTGATGTCAGTTTCTTCTCTTCCAGGATGCTGCGGAGGATTGGATTGTAGCATGATCCACTTCTGCAGTCACTGCAGGTGGCGGTGTTGACATCTACTCAAAAATGGAAAATGGAGGCAGATTAATAGTTACAGTAATAGTCATAGATATTCATAGAGTAAAGCAGTTGTTCTGTATGCTGTATGTTTTTCAAAACAGTCAAAAAAGTGAGTGCCAACCCAACACTGCAAATCAAAGATTAGCCAACATACACCATAGTCTGCCAGCCATAAAATATATGTACTGAACCTTAAAATAATTTAACTACTTAAATTACTGAAGGAACAACTGGTTAACAGCTAATAATTTAGTTTATTATATTTATAACAGTGATGGACAGCATTGTGGATCTCACGCACTGAGAAACACGCACTCACCAGACGATAAGAATAAACGACTCAGTCATAAAAACGAAACTACACATTCTGCCCTTTGGTCAAAAGATATGCTGCCCAGGTAAAATTCCACCCACTGTATGGTTTTATGGATAACGTATACTTTATGACATTTTACTCAACCTGCAGAGCTAATGACCAACAATGACTCACCTGCCAGGTTTTCCAGTGGCAGATCTGAGCGTATAAGATTGATATATGGTTCTGTGTATCCAAGCTCCACCCAGTTACTGTGGCTGTAAAAGTCCTGATAATGGTGAGAACATACACATTAACACTTTTACATGTGCTCAGGCCCAATTTTCCAGACAAGTGAATGCTTAAATGTCTTCTTGTTTTAGGTCATTTTTCACTCATTGTACCTTGTTTAGTCTTTATAGATAGTAGTGATGTTATGATCACAAACAATCTAGTTCATCAATTCAAGTTTTACTTAAGATGCATCCTTTTTAAGGCTGTGCCTTAATTTCACTGTATCTCGCCAGAAATTCACTCATCTCCCTTTCACTTTAACGGTTTTAATCAGCCAGTCATGAGTGGTCTCTCTGCTCTGTGCAGGTGTGTGTGTGACCTGCGATCAAATATACACACCAGAAGGTGGATGCAGGTAATGTTTACAATGCAAATTGCTAACAGATCACAGGCAATAGCAGTAATTTAAAGCCTAATCCACCATGAAATAGTGTTATCAATTCTGACTTAACCTTTTTGTTTCTTGCAGTTATTTTGAATAACCTAGCATCCCTCTCCTCTATTAAACATAGACAATAGTTGTTGGTGTATTAGTGACATATTGCAAAGCATTCTTCTATTTACAATGAACAGCACTCATGGTTTAATGTTTCTGCTGACGTGACGAAAGCAGTAACAAAAAAGTGTGAAATAGAGACTTTCAAATATCATAAAGCCAAGCTACCTAGCAGGAAGAACATCTGTAACCAAGGGGGATTCTGACACACCCACCCTCCTGGGACAGAGAACCTGACCCTCATCACATTATTGTTATCATTATACTGATAATTAACAAAATACATTACTCTGATACATTTGCTATTCCAACGTTTGTCTCATTTATCCTTTCAGCTTCTTCTCGCCTAGCTACTCGCTCACCTGCAGAGTATGAAGAACTTTGCCCAGAGTTTCTCTGGCAGCACGGAAATTCTCATTGCGAATGTTTGTCTTAATGTCCTCCAAGCCCTCGAAGATCAGGCCACGTCCCTGCAGAAAGGCCTCTGCATTGAAGTGGTGTGGAGCACTGGAGTAAAAATGTTCACATATAATACATGTAATGGTAAGTCATGTTCAAAATGTTGCAATGTGGCAAAGTCTCATTATTTTAAAGCTTTAAATTATGGTTGTCTTGTTTATATTTTCTCCCACCTGTTTACAAAGTCACGATCTATTAGTGCATTTTGAATGTAAATTTCTTGTAGTGCAGAATTGAACTTAGCACCAGACAGCTCTCCTGTTGCTCTGGGTCCTAGACAGGCCCGAACGATCTCATCAGGAGAAGAACCCTGGAGGCATGAAGTAACAAGTCATAGTAGTCGTTGGGGACAATAAGAGTGGAGAGCAAATATGAACAAAGTACTGTTTGATGTAAGAATGGAGCCCTGTGACAGACAGTACAACATGGTGCCTATCACTGTTGTTGTGGATAAAAAAGGCCCGACCTAAAGCTAAACTGGATGCAGATTTCTTTACACCATCCTTCAAAATATCCACACAGGCTTCTTTTTTCATAACCCTATGCACATGAACATTTGCTGCAAAAAAGCCCCACAGCAGTATGCTCCCGCCACCATTATCTGTGGGATAGGGATGAAGGCTTCTCCTGTCCTGCCAACCAAGTAGCATCTTAAGAGCCTCTCATTAGACCAAAGGACAGAATTCCAAATCTCATACCCATGTTTCGAATGAAGATGTTTTAAATTCACAATGATGCAAATGCATAACACTTGGACAGTACAGCCATCCCTCTTCAGATGAGAATCCACCATTTTGTTTCTGAGTTCCAGACTTTTTTCTTTATTTTTGGCATGATGAAATTACTTCTGACCAAAACTTTAAGAGTAGTCCCTTTCAGTTAAGTTTTCAAGTATCACTACCCCTGTGCATTAGAGTCAAGTAAATCTGAAAGCTGATTACTCAGTTGTATTTTAAAAGCAAAAAATCACACAAATCGCATCACAAAATTGTGTCATTGTAATTGTGTTTTTTTCTTTCTCAATTCAACACATCAGTAAAAATATCTTATACTTAAAAGATTTTGTCTTTGTTCTTAAGGAAACCAACTATAAACATTATAGATTATGGTTATTTCAATTGGACAGTTCTGTTTGATTTATAAAGGGGGGTAATAATTTGGGATTTAACTGTGTGGTCAAGAGAAGGAAGCAAATATTAATACCACTCTATCTAATCGCTAAATGTGAATCTACTGCCAGGAGTCATACAGTGTCAATAGGGGAACAACTAGTTGGCAGTATTAGTCACAAAATCAACCTAGACCTGTTTCCAGTCTTTATAATAAGTTAGCCACAGCTGGTTGTAGTCAATAAAGCAAATACACCATTTTCTCAACTTCCCAGTACACCAAACCATTCCTGTATAAATATGATATGGAACAAACCTCATATTGAGCATTCATCCTCTGTGCATGTGGGTGGTTGACGTGACATAGCTTTTTTGTGGTCCAGAGTGTCAAATATTAATAAATAAATATGTAATTTGTCACAAAGCTTTTTTATATTGTTTAGAACATACTGATTTATGTGAACATACCAAGCAGTAATCATATGGTGTGACACTACGCCGTCATGGTGTGACATGTTTTGCCTGCCACTCCATATGATCCCCATATGATAGGAACTATATTTTTCCACTGACACAATAATTATTCATTTTAGATAACAATGTCCATCCATGAGCGGCACAGTGGTGCAGTGGTTAGCACTTTGCCAGATTTAGAGTTATTTTCATAAATACTGGAATGGTGATAAGTCTGACCTCCACACCGCCATATTGAAGTTGAAATCAAACACCCAAGATGTGAGTGTTAGAGCGAACCTTTGATTCAAGAGGTTTGACAAAAGTATGGCATTATCTATCCAGGAATCACAGACGTTTTAATACACGCATCTCATTTTGGTGGTTCCTAACTAATGGGATAAATGGCTGACAAGCAGCTGCATGGCCTGTTCCACCATTACTCCATGACCAAGCAGATATAAGGTCTGGAGATGGTTCTGATGTTATATTTAATTTGGTTGCTTTTCACTGGAAAAAGCTGAGTTCCAAGTAGGTGTGAATGCAAGTGAAGCAGCCCATTTGAAAAACACAATTAAACCTTCAGAAAGAAGGAAAAACACTGGGAGAGGCCAAAACGACAGGAAATGCCTGGCAGCTCAGCAACAGGCAAAGACCGAGAAGACCAAGGAAAACAACTAAAGTGGATGACCACTAACTTCTGTCCATGGTGAAGAAGAACCATTTCGCAAGATCTGGTTAATTCTGAGAAAAATGATAGGATATGGCATATAAGCATATGAGCAATATTCTCTGCTCACATTCAACCAAACCCTAGAGAAATTGATAGAAAGCCTTGGATTATGCAGATGGATAATGAACTTAGAGTGAAGGTTATTAAAAAGTTTCTCAAGAAAAAAATATTGAATAATGATCTTGTCAGATACCTGATCTCAACCCTATAGAGCAGCTTTTTCAGTTACTGAAGACAAAACTGAACGGAAAAAAGACCCACAGACAAGCCGCAACTGTAGGTAGCTGCAGCAAAAAACCTGGAAAAGCTTCTCCAGGGACAAAACTCAGAATTTGGTGATCTCCATGGTTCCAGACTTCAAGGAATTTTACCCAAGTATTCAAGGAAATCCTTACTTATATAACTATATTAGTTAATTCCATTATTTCATGAATGTTATTACAATTTAGTGAAAATTATAGTCATGTAGTTATTGGGTAGGTAGTTTCAAAAGCATTTCTCTTAACAGATCTAAAGAAAAGAAATTAAACTAAAGAGCTTTCAGTGTGAAGTCAGTGCCACCATCAAGAAGAGAGAAGCTTTGTGTATTATGTTGTTTTAAAGTCATGTAATCCATGTTTTTGCATTCACAATCTGTGGCGTGGTGTGTATCATCATATGGTGTGACGCTATGTCATTTTTTGTCACAATCAGAATTGTGTCAGTAGAAAAGGCTTTGTTAGTGATAAATATAAAAAATATCAGTGGAACATAAAGAATATAGTGTCAACTAATACCACAAGAATTTTGGCAGATTTCTAACAGGGATCGTCCCAATTAATTTAATATATAGTGAAAGATTGAGGGCAGATGTCTCACTTTGAGCAATGATTTGAACATATGCTACAAAATGTAATGAATTTGCAAGAGATCTCAAGATGGCATTCATAGAAAAATATTGTAAAAATTAGTAACTTTAAAAAGTATACTTTATTTTCAGTACAACTAACTGATGAAAAAATCTGTTCAAAATCAATCAAATCAATCAAGTTCAATCAAAATTTCCTCAACAAATTCTAATATTCCACTGCAAAGCTCTTCAGCTCTGTGGTCCCACAATAGTGGAATGAACTATCCAACTCTACACGATCAGCAACTTCACTCCCAATATTCAAAAAACTGCTGAAGACAGAACTTTTCCGTAACTTTCTTTGCACTTAAAAATGCACTTTCT
>OMLM01020407.1:6196-16617 GCA_900302695.1 Helostoma temminkii | reverse complement strand
CGATGTTTTCCTAATGAGACCTCATTATTATTATTATTATTATTATTATTATTATTATTATTTTTTAGCATGTAGTGAATCATTAGTGTGAGAATTGTAGAAAATGGTCTTTTTGTCATGCTGCAGCACAACTTGGACAACAGTGTGCTTTACCTTTATATCAACCTGTTTGTCTTTAATTCAGGTGTTTCCTGATCAGGAGACTCCTCCAGATCTGATGCCAGATGAGAGCACCATGTGGGGAGCTCGCTACAACTCCCTCAACTCTCTGGCTGCTTGTCCCAACAGCACCACAGACTTCGCCATGTTGGCCCAGTTTGTCTCCACTCCCTTCACACACAAGACTCCTTCCAGCAGCAACTTCTACCAGGACCAAGGTAACTGGACCCACACACTCACCTGTGGCACACAGCAGCTTGTTACGACTCCTTCGTTCTTAAGTTGAAACTGTCAGAAAGGTAATAATTATTCTACTGTATGTTTATTACTGAGGTCGTAGTTTCTAATGTTTTGTCCAAGCTGTTGTAGAGTGAATGACTCCAAACAAACCTGCTGCACTTATCTTCACACAGAAAGATTTACAGCACAAACGTTGAAAGTGCTTTTTATTTTAAATTAGTTGAAATCTCAAGGATTAATGAGGTGGAAGTTCTGGGTTTACTGGTCCAAGTGCAGAGTTCAGACTTTTCACAGGCTTTCAATACTTTCTTAACACGTTTAATGTTTTGTGATGTGTCAGTGATTTTACTTCACAAGCTCTTTAAATACTTTTTGTTCAGAGAACAACCGTGATGGCAGAGATGCTGAGGACGATGCTTTTACAAGACGTCAGACCAAAAAACTCAGGTAAACCCTGTGGACTGTACATTTATTTATTCAGTGGTGCCACCGTTTCTCACAGTGGCACGTTTGTGGCTGTGTCTTGTTGGCTGATCAATAAAACCAAATTATCTTTTTATTATTCTTGTTGTTATTGTTATTATTATTATTATTGTATATTGTTATTTATTAGTAGCAATTGTAACATTTGTCGTCTCCTCCCCCTCCCTCAGTCCCATCATAGAGCAGAGTCCATGTGACGAGAAGCTGTCAGAAACAGCCATCAGCCAGATCGTTCCTTCCTCTGCGAGACAGGGCACCATCGTCGGCGAAGGTCTCGCCGCAGCCCAGCACTGTCTAACCACCTCGTCCATCACCATGGTGCAGCCGCCTCCTCCTGCGGTGCTCTCCTTCAGAGACCAGACGCTCTGTCCCACTGACGCCTCCAGGGCCGCAGGACCTGGCTGGGAGGTGTATACGAGTCCAGAGCAGCCTTCCAAGCAGACCTGCGACGGTTCGGTCAGACCCAGAAGTGAACCGTTTCAGATCTTGGAAGATTTAGACCGACCGGGCAGCCCAGAACACATCCAGGAACCAGCCTGTGATGTTCCCATGAGTCCAGAGTGCGCTGTCAAACCGGACTGGCTGGCCATCAGAAGCCCTGAGGTCACGGTCGAGCCAGACCTGGATGCATTCTTGAGTCCCCGTCGACGCAGAACCCTGGATGTTCCCATGAGTCCAGAGCAGCCGCAGCTCTGTGCCGACGTGCCCATGAGCCCGATGCAGCCGCAGAAGTTCACCGCTGTGGACGAGCCCATGACGAGTCCAGACAGAGGCCTGAGGCCCAGCATGGACGTGTCCATGAACGAAACACCAGCCAAGACGGGAGCGGTCCAGCTGGTTCCTGATCCCTGGGATAACGAACTGATCTCTGAGCTGCTGTCCAAACTCACCCCGCCTCTCGCCTGCCACCCCCGCTGCGTCACCTGGCAGTGCAACATACCCAACATCAGCCCGAAGATGACCCTCAGCATGGGTAAGGGAGCGGAGCAGTTACCGCGTTTGGTCACAAACAGAGAAGTAGAAATGTGGTTTGTGCTGGAACATATGTTTTTATTCTGGAGGAGTTTTATTAATAAGTTTAAATATGCAAATTAAAATAACAGCGCACAAGGGGGCGCTGAAACATCAGAGGGACGCACAGCTGCGTTTGTGAAGCTTAGAATATTTAAAGTTGTGCTGCTGATTTTTTAGATCTTTTTATATTTCCAGTTTCGACTCAATCAAAGCTGTTATTAGGAATTTAGGAGGAAATGTAACTGGGGGGATCTAACGCTGTGATATTTACAGTTTTGGGTTCAATTCCAAACAAGCCAGAGAGCTGCTCTTAATTTGAAAGTGTTTGTCTTCTGACAGGAAGAGCTTCTCTGCGAGTCGACTGCATCCTCGGTGAAGGTGCTTTCGCTACGGTCTACCAGGCAACGGACCCCGTGACCTCAGAGAAGGTGGTTTTAAAGGTGAGACGATGGTGAACTCTGTTGTTCCTCCTGTTTGCAAACAAACAAACAAACCTTTGAAACCTGCAGGAATACTAAACTGATGTTTTTGTTCAGGGTTGAGAAACGTAAGATCATGAAAACAACTTGAACACAGCACAGCTACAGCTTAAAATAATTTTGTGTCCGGTTCACTGCAGGTTCAGAAGCCGGCCAATCCCTGGGAGTTCTACACCAACACTCAGCTGGACGCTCGGCTGCGGCCTGAGCTGCGTCACCTTTACAGCAGCGTCCGCTCCGCTCACATCTTCAACAACGGCAGCGTGCTGCTCGAGGAGCTTCACAACTACGGCACTCTGCTGGTACGTCCCCGCGTGTCTCAGTTATACGAAATGATGGCGTGTTTCATCCTGAAATCCTCTCATCTCTCATTCATCCTCTGCTTTCAGAACGCAGTGAACATCTATAAAACCCTGAGCGATAAGGTGATGCCCCAGCCTCTGGTCATGTACTTCACCATCTGCATCCTGCACATGGTGGAGCAGCTGCACAGTATCAACATCATCCACGCAGACATCAAACCTGACAACTTCCTGCTGGGGGAGAGGTCAGCAGCTTTATTACCTTTTTATACAACACATCAGCGGACCTGTCTTTATCAAACAAATGTGAAACAGTTTTACTTGAGTTTAGTTTATCAGACATGAAGCACGAAGTGCGATGCTGAAACACATCGCCATCATTGCTGTTGTGTTTCAGGTTCATGGAGAGCAGGTGTTTTGAGTCGGAGAACGTGGACCACGGCCTCGTCCTCATCGACTTCGGACAGAGCATAGACATGGAGCTTTTCCCAGAAGGCACCGCTTTCACCGCCAGGTGTCTGACATCAGGCTTCCAGTGTACGGAGATGCTCAGCGGGAAACCCTGGAACTATCAGGTGAGGACAAAAGGGGTGTGCTGCCGTTTCTTTAGTTACAACCCCAGTTCTGTGCTCAGGGGACAAGACTGAAAGACAACACTGGATGTCTGTGATCCTCAGACGGTGCTGCATTAAAAACAGACGTAGTTCAGTGATGGACATCACTGCATGGACTCAGGGATACTTCCAAACATTACTGTCTGTAAACACAGTTCATTGTACCATTCAAATATAATGGTATTAATATATACCATTCAGAATCTCCAGATTCTCTGACTATTTAAAGTCTTTGCGGTTTTATATTGAGGAACTGAAATTATTTGACAAACTGAAGGCGCAGTTTTTCCCAGATAGTGAACCTCTCTTTACTTCAGAGAGACTCTTTTTTTATATCCAGTCATGTTACTGACCTGTTAGTAATTATAATAATATTCTTCTAGCTCTTCCGTTTTAGTACCACGTACTTCTCCAGACTTTTATCTCTGTCCCAAATCTTTTAAAACACGTTGCTGCCATCAGTTAAATTAAATGTTTAATCTTTCTCAGTCTAAACCTTTGATATGTTTATATCGTGAATAAAATATGAATTTGCATCTACATTTTACAGCGTTTTTTGGAACTGTGGTTATATGCTAATATAGTATTGTATCGAGTATCGATACTATATTAGCATATAACATTTGAACTGAAGTGGCTCTTCTGTATTTATTGTTCTGTGTGTTTTCAGACGGACTACTTCGGCATAGCAGGAACTGTCTACTGTATGCTGTTTGGGACGTACATGCAGGTCACAAATGAAGGTGGCGTCTGGAAGACAAACGCAGTGTTCAGAAGGTAAATTCTCCTGTAAACTGTAACAGGTCTGAGTCAGATTTACACCATTTACAGCAGTGAGTGCCTAACACAATACTGTCCCACAGAAACCCACACAGCGACCTGTGGCTGGAGTTCTTCCACACGCTGCTCAACGTGCCGGACTGCAGCTCCCTGCCGAGCCTGCACAGACTCCGTTGCAAACTGACGTCCGTCCTGCAGCAGAACTACGGCAACAAACTGTCCACGCTCAAGAGCCGCCTGGTGGTTCTGCTGCTGGAGAACCGCAAGGCAGCTCGGAAATGACGGCTCCGCTGATCCTGAGGCAGATCTGCTCGAGTCCTTCTGTTACCCCCTGAGCTGCTTTGTTCTTCATCCTCTCTCCCTTCTTTCCTTCTTTTCCTTTCTAAAACCAGGAAAAACTAAACTTCTCATCTCAGTTCAAACCGATGCACAGAAAACAGTTTAGGTGAAACGTTACTGGACCAGAACTTGAGTATCTCGTTTTATTTGAACAGAATTTGTACATATAAAAATGTAATTTAGTTTTTTTAAATCTAATTTTTCTGTTTTTATTTGGTGAAGAATAAACTGCGTGTTGATGTGTAGTAGATTATTACCCTTCCTTCCTTTGCTCCGCTGTTGGTTCTGGTCTGAAACTGGTCTGCACAGATGAGTTCAGATGTTCTCTTAAAGGTTTTTGTTTTTGATTTTCTACGTTTAGTTTTTTTTAATCTGTTAATGGTTTTAACCAGTAGCAACATAGAGGAACACAAATGTGAAGCTCTGCATTATTATTAAAGTATTACTGTTTCCTCTGGCTCTTTCCATAAAAAGGAAGCTGTTTATGGTATTTAAGCCACATCCTGTGTCTCCTTCACTGCATTCAACAGCTGAAAAGATTTGGACTTTGAGCTGCTTTCATAAAACGAGCAGCTTGAACTTGTAGCAGATATATTGGTGTCTGACAGTCAGACAGTAGTAAAACACCTAACATGTTGAATGGTGTAATTTAGTAAACCAGCAAGTTTATTGTTCGACAGTAAAATCTGATATGGGAATGGCCTCAGTCAGTAACCAGCTACCACATGCTACCAGCGAGTCTGGTATTCGGGTCACTGATTCCAGGCGCTGTCAGGCTCGGTACCAGCCCTCTCCGGATCTTTGTGGACATCCTTTGCGGACTTGTCCAGAGACACAACTCTACCAGTTGCGCCACTTTACTGCCTTTAATGCAGATCAATAAGTGACACTGTCTTTGCAGTACTTAATAAAACTTGTGGTAACAGCATCATATCGTCAGCGTAAGTGTGCATCTGGTGTAAACCCTGTTTTGTTTTACAGTGCCGCTCTTAAAGGTCTTTAACTTTGGTGCCATTGGTGTTGGCACCATCAGAACTTACCTGAACCACAGACACTGATGTTCACCTTCACTACGTTCCCAAATTCAGGGACCAGCAGTTCTAATCCTTTCAGTCAGTGGTAGCTTTTCTACACAGTCATGAAAATACAGTTTGTCTGGTGAAGAACTTATCTAATGTGGTTTCAGTGGTTACTCTGCAGCTGATGCATGTCTGTCTGGACACTCCCACAATCCTACAGATTACCCAGATAATTTGAGGAAACCAGCTCTGTCCACAAACAAGAACCACATTGTACTTTTAGACTGAACAACTGAAACTGTGGTTAATTTTTTTCTGCCGAACTTCCTTTAAGTTTTTAATTTCACAGGAAGTGAAGTGTTCAGAGGACTTTAACTTCCTCGGTGCATAGTTGTGGTTGTTTTTCTTTCATAATAGTTCAAGCACAACCTGAAAGCAGCAACAACAGCAGCAGCACTGAGACTCCTCCCTAAACAAAGAACAGTAAACTGGTGCTGTGTTCAGTGTCACTCAGAAATATCTAAACCAGGAAAATGACTAAGAGAAGCAGGAGAGTGGTGGCAACAAACTGACAACTGATGTTTCACAGGATAGTTAACATTAATTTAATGGGTTAAGTAGTTGAACATTATTCATCTACTTGCTTTGTTAGTTTTAAACTCAGATAAATGGTTGTGTAGTTTAGGTTTTCTTAGTTTGAGGGAAACGTCAGAAAAGATAAATGTATAGTGAAGCTCACAGCTGACAGGTGTTTGTTTATTTTGTGCCATAACCAGCAAAGTTTTATTTCTTATCAGGTGATTTACTAGAAGTAGAAAAAGAATAAGTACGTTTTTATTCACTATTTCACTTCAACCAGTATTGTTGTGTGTTGTGTGTGATGCTGCATGACTTTAATGACATTAAATACAGCGTCTACAATTATTTATATGTATTTTTAATAAATCTATTATACAGTTACTCTGTTAATCATTTAATTTGCAGAAAACCAACATGTTTAGCTTATTTCTCTAATATGTGCATTAATATTACTGTTCATGTTATATGTAAAATGTCTTCTAAAAATAACATGCACCTAAAGTGACTGTGAACCAACACTTGAGAAACACAACTGTACGAGCAGCACCTGAAGGCAGCACAGACCTGACCAGGTGAGTGTGTGGGAGCACCTGTGCGTTCATTCTGACTGATCTCGGAGCCATGGCGGACGGGGGGCTGTCGGACGAGGCCGTGTCTGCTGCCTGCAAAGAAGGACACGCCATCACCAAGGTGACAGTTTTAATTTTGATCGATCGGTCAGTTGATTTATTGTCATTGTTATTATTTATTCCGAGCGGCTCTGGCTAAAGATCCCGACTGTAATCCAGTCAAACCTGTCTGCTGTGACTTCACACCTTCACACAGGTGAATGACACTTTACATACTCTGACATTCAGTCAGGATGTTTGCTGAGCTGGAAGAACCGGTATTCACCTGGGCCGTTTCGGGACCAATCAGAGGTGATTAAATGTGGCGTCACTTCTAACCGCTGTGGACAGGTACAGCGATCATTGTAATTAACGCCGTTAATTACGCGGCTCACTGGGTCACGGAGAGGATGTTCGCTGTTCCACCCTCCAGATCAGTTTGTCGGTGTCACTGGTTCTGATAATGTGGCACCAAAGGTCGAGACCTGACTAAGTTATGTGGGGAGAGACCCAACAGACCCCCCACTGAGCAGCACCGGGCCACAGTGGACAGGAGCAGGAGGAGCCTCCAGAAGAACCGGGCTCAGGACGCAATGGACCGAAACATAATGTTCAGTTAAATACCATGAACTGGTCTACAGGGCCACATGAGCTACACTGTACTGGGTAAGCTCATGAACTGGGACTGTGACCCACCAACCAACCAACCAACCAACGACTGACACCAGGTAGAACACAGGTAAAGGTCAAGACATATAAATGTGTCGTAGACTTAAAGCAGTGTCTGGTGTCGGCAGGGAGACTGTTCCAGTAGCAGGTGGGTGGACTTACTGGAAACCAGCTCAGAGTTGGTTAAAACCAGTCTCACCTGTGATGTGGTGTCCTGGCAGCTCTGAACACAAGACACTGAGGTCTAAACAGATGACACAAGATGAAAAGCTGCTTCTGACTCAGCAGTGTTTTAGAACGTGTTGGGCTTCGTGTTTAGATCTTTACTGTGCACATCAGACAGTCTCTGTGTGTATATAGATATTCATATAATATTAATCTGTCTCTGCAGGACTACATGATGCAGCAGACGATGCTGAGGGTCAAAGATCCGTCTCGATCTCTGGACTTCTACACTCGGATCCTGGGCTTGACGTGAGTCGATGATACATGGTACAAGTGATGGAGTATTAAAGGAGCAGTTCAGCCTTTAATCACCGTGCAGACACTTTTTAGTTTTAGTTCAGTGGAGTTCGTTAAACAGAAAGTTTGGGGAACCTAGATACAGAATCTGACACTGTCAACACATTGTTCTGATCCACTGTTCGGCTGTTTCCAGGTTGCTGCACAAAATCGACTTCCCTTCGATGCACTTCACCCACTATTTACTTGGTTACGAAGATAAGTCCGAGATCCCGGCTGACCCCAGTGAGAGGACGGCGTGGACTTTCTCTCGCAGAGGCACAATAGAGCTCACACAGTGTGTACCGTATGATGACACCTGGGCAAACCGTGTACAGCTGATGATGCTACTGTTGTCTTACAGTAACCTTACTTGTGTTTTTCTCTGTCTGTCAGTAACTGGGGCTCAGAGCTGGATAAAAACCTGCTGTATCACCACGGCAATGAAAAACCTCTAGGATTTGGTAAGAACTTAATGTAGTAATTTAGGGTTTATATTTTATTCTGAAACTCCATATGTATCAGATTATGTGAGTTTCAGGTAAATGTTTTAATGCCCCTTTAGCTACAGCTCCTCTGACCTTGAGATTAAAAAGGTTTGTTTGAGCTCCTGTGTCTTTAAGACCCTCTCTCTGTTCTGATTGGCCAGCTTGTGGAAGTCTTCCTGTGGGCTGAAAATCCTGCTACGTCTGCAAACAGATTAAAAACATAGACTGAAGTCTGATTCTCCCTTTATGGTTTAATATTTAATCTCTGCAACCAGAACCAGAACCAGCACTAGCTGTGAGCGGAGCTGGGCCAACTTACCCGAATCGATTTGGTCAAAGTCAAACCCAAAGTCAACTATTTTACCACGATGGATCAGCTACAGTAATGCCCAAAATTATTCATACCTCTGGCAAATTCTGACTTAAAGTTACTTATATTCAACCAGGAAGTGAAGTTTGACCAGAAATGACACAGGCTTCTCCCAAAAGATGAGACGATGTACAGGAGGCATCATTGTGGAAAATAATATTACTCATCTTTTATTTACACTTGAACAAAAAGTGGCATGTCCAAAATTATTCATACCCTTCTCATCAATCAATAGAAAAGTCTTTATAGACCATTACAGCAATCAAACGCTTCCTATAATTGCTGACCAGCTTTTTGCATGTATCCACTAGTATTTTTGCCCATTCATCTCTAGCGATGAGCTCCAACCCTTCGAGGTTGGAGGGTCTCCTTGCCATCACCCTGACCTTTAGCTCCCTCCACAGATTCTCAATTGGATTTAAGTCAGGACTCTGCAGGGCCACTGCAAAGCATTAATGTTTTTGTCTGCTAAACTTTTCTTCACCACTTTTGCTGTGTGTTGTGGGTCATTATGCCCAAGGTTTCTCTGCAGACTCCCTTTTGTTGTTGTTGAGAATTTTGATTTATTGCTCCTTTTTCATGGTGCTGGTTACTGTGATTAGGTTCCCTGGTCCACCGGCTGAAAAACACCCCCAAAACATTAGGTTCCCACCACCATGTTGACAGTGGGGATGTTGTTCTTGGGGTTGAAGGCTTCTCTTTTTTTCAGCCAAATGAAGGCTACATCATTGTGGCCAAACAATTCAATTTTAGTTTCATCTGACCATAAAACAGAAGACCAGAAGTCTTCTTCTTTGTCCATATGAGCACTTGCAAAGGCCAAGCAGGCTTTTGTGTGCCTTATCTGGAGAAGTGGTGTCCTCCTCGGTCTGCGTCCGTGGAACCCAGCGGTGTGCAGTGTCCGTTGGACTGTCTGCCTGGAGGTGTTGCCACCAGCAGAGCCCAGATTCATCAGGATGGCCTTGGTGGTGATCCTTGGATTCTTTTTTACCTCTCTCACTATCCTCCTGGCCAGCACAGGTGTCACTTTTGGCTTCCGACCACGTCCTCTAAGATTTTTCACAGTGCGGAACGTCTTGTATTTTTTAATAATACTTTGCACTGTAGCCACTGAAACTTTAAAACATTTAGATATGGTCTTATAGCCCTTTCCTGACTTGTGAGCAGCCACAATGCGCAGCCGCAGGTCCTCAGTGAGCTCCCTTGTCTTAGCCATGACTGTCCACAAACCTACAACAGAGAGCTTCTGTTTTTCTCCTGTTGAGTTGATTAAGACAGCTGTTCCCAATGAATCAGGGTATTTAGGATGCTTTACAACAGCTTGGACTATTTGGAATGGTATTGAACATTAGATTTTTCCCATAGACTGTGACAATTTGACAGGGGTTTGAATAATTTCGGGCTTGACTGTACATTAAACATATGTATGTAATACAACATATTGGATCTACAAAGAACTTTGTTGGGCAATTTCATAGCATCTATAACAAAAAATTGTGTCTCAGTATTTAGATACAGGGTAAGACTATTTAAAGGCTGTACAAGAATAACATGTAACCTCATAGACACATACATGGTTGATCGCTGTGGTAGTAGTTGTTGTGTGGGTGTCTCTGTCGCTATCTGAGACACTTTTTATGTAGTAAACCTCTAGCATCATCAGCAATTTCATCAGTGCAAATCATTCACTCTGAATATTGAAATGTTTATACTTTTCAGTAGTGTGAGAGTAGCATTTCTTAAACACAACTGTTGGTTTTCTGATCCACATCAGATG
>OMLM01020406.1:46249-63886 GCA_900302695.1 Helostoma temminkii | reverse complement strand
TTATTTACCAAGGCTGCAAATATTAGTGGAGGGCACTGTACATTCAGCTTCATTTGAGAAACCAGACATAATGTTAAGACCTCAGCCTTACCTTAACTGGACAGTGTGACAATGAGTCTGAGACCCCTCCCTGAGGGCAGTATGAAGGGACTGTGTTGTGTGTATGTATTGTCTTTTACAATGTTGCGGGCCCTCCTGGTGATCAGTGTAAACTCCATACCACACTGTATTGAAACTGGTGATGACACTTTCTACTGTATATCTGTATACGTTGCTGAAAATTTTGATTAAATATTCTTTTAAAGCACTTATTCCCAATCTGAGCTATGCACAGCAGCATAACAGTCATTTAAACAGTATTTTTTTTCTTGGTAGGGACACAATGATAGTGGACTTGATGCAGGTGGGCATAGAGGACTGAGCAAGGGACAGACTGTCTGTGAGCACATCAGCCAGGTCTGATGAGCAAACCGAGAGTATGGCCAGGGCAGTACGCATATAGCAGTGCATAACTCTATTAAAAATACAGTAAGTGGTGGATCTTGTATGCCCTCCATGGTCAGAACCCTCTCTCATGGTTGGTGTTGAGGGCTTCAAAGCATGTACAGAAGTTGTTCAGGTCATGTGGTTGAGTGGTTTTACTAGACGTGGTTCCCAAGCTCCTCTGTCAGTAATCTGTGATGTGGGAAGCTGTCATGGTGTATTATCCGTCTACAAGCTTCAGTATGTACCGTCTATTCAGTGTTTTTCCCTACCATTAGTCTGTGACCTCAGTCTTACCTCTCTGACCACTTTAGCTGGAATGGTGGCTTCACAGACAGCAGACTTGCCCCTGCCTTCAATCCAATTAATGGCAGCTGGTTTCTTGTCAGTGCAGTAATTTCCACTGACAGCCACCAACTGCAGCTCTGGGAAGTGCTGCTGCAGTCTGCTTAGAGCCTGCTCTGTACCCTGCAGACAGGACATGTGTGAATCATCATGAAATACACTGCTACTTTCACTAGCTGCAGGCTTTGGTCATGCACACATGCTCTTGTAAAAACAGAACGGAACCACATGAATATCTTTATATATCCTTTATAACTAGTTTAGATGCAGTAGGCTGTGATTTAAATAATATTTGCATGTTTGTGTGCAGTTTGCTCATTATCTATTCCTGTACAAACGACCAGTCAGTGTGTTTAGGCAGAGAAGCGTGTAAACAATAGCAAAGAGGGATTTCAGAAAATGATCCTGGATAGGAGGTACCAGTTGTTTGTAAGCCTGAACTGAGAAATACTTCAAAGTGATCACAAATCTGTGCATTTTCCTTAATAACCTAGCTAATACAGTCATCATACCATATGTTATTTTAAGATTTTTTTATATTTGATATATCACAATCACAAATTATATTGATATGTATACACATTTTAAATTGATATACATTCATTAGTTTATATATCCATCCATCAATTTTCAGAACCGTTACATGTGTGCTGGAGCCTATCCCAGCTATGATTTGGGTGAGAGGCAGGGTACACCCTGGACACGTCGCCAGTTCATCACAGGGCCAGATATAGACAAAGACTAATTTATATATATTTTAAGTTATCAATTGCCCACATTAATCACAATATGACTTTTCCCAAAATTGTGCTGGGAATGCAGAATTGTAGAGCAACATCTTATTGAGTGAATGTCTTGCTAATTTCCTAATTTCTCCATAGAGAAAGATTCTGGGTGTCAAAATGACTTGCCTGCAAAAATAGATTTGTCTTCCAATCAAAATATTTGATGCATTATGAGACTAAAAATATGATTAAGGGGGCCATAAAGTGTTGTGCCGCTGCAATTCTATATCAAAAACATTATATATCAAAACATTTTTGTTTTCAAAAGTAAAGCAAATGGCTTCCTCATTTCCCAAACTTACTGTGTTGTTAAATGAAAGGTTGATGCAAGGGGTGGTAATCATGCCCCTATCTCAAACTTGTTGAGACTTCTTGTCATTAAATCTAATCAAATATCATCAAAGTGAGCACATTTTTCCATTAAACAATGAAATATCTCAGTTTCAACCTCTAATATGTTTTAAATAATTTGTATTGCGTTTTCTTTTTTTACATTTATACAGTGCCATGACTTGGAAATGTTTGTAAAATGACTTGATACGGTGGTCTCGATCTAAATTTCAAAAATAAGCACACACTCCCCACAATTGAAGTGAAACATGGCATATACACACACATGCTGTATTCAAGTAGACCAGCTAACCTAAAACAGTTACCTTGGAGATCATATTCATTCCCATGGCGTCCCCAGTCTCAGAATGGAAGCGGATGTAGAGATTTCTTCCAGCTAGACCAACCATCAGCTTCTGAAGCCGAGCAAACCTGCCAAAAGCAACCACAGACTGTGACAAAAAGCAAGACACACAGTGGACACCAATTTATTTATTTAGTTCCTTCATGTTTTACATGATGCTTGTATGGCATTATATTTGTATTGTTTTTGTATTCAAATTATGCGTTACTAGGGTCACTTCCTGTAACATACATTTGTGTTTCATTTAGTTAAAGGTCTCATATTATACCTTTGGGATATATAAAGCAGGCCCCCAATGTCCCCACAATGTGTCTGTAAATGTTCATTGTGATAAACTGTAATGATCCTAAGCTATAGCTTTTGTATATAGATTTCAAGTTATAACTGTTTTGAGAGCCTCTCTTTAGCATCTCACCATCAAACTGCAAAAGTCAAAAAACTGTTATCTTCTCTTCTTGTTAATTGTTTATACCGTGCTCCTATCCCTTACTCAGAATTTTTAAAAGATTTTTCAGACTTACTTTCTGTACTAAGAAGTAAATCAGAAATAAATTATAGTGTGACTTTAATTTTCATCTAAATGATGACAATAACTGCTGCAGCACTACTTTTAATTCAGCATTACACTCAATGGGTTTCACCCAAAATGTAAATAGACCCACTCACTGTTTTAATCACAACCTTGATCTTGCTCTGACCTACAGCATTGAAACTGAATATTTACCAGTAATTCCCCAAATTTTTTTATAACATTTGAATTTAACATAACATACTTTACAGTCAGCTGTTTGTTGTTGTGGTTTTGTGGCCTGTTGTTCTTTTCTCTCTTTTTTTGCACCTATGCTGAGCCTGGTTCTGCTGGAGGTTTCTTTTGTTATTTATTTATTTCTATTTTTTTTTTTTTTAATTTCTATTTATTTATTTCTATTACAGGGCTTTTTCCTCTCCACTGTCACCTAGTGCTTGCTTAAGGGGCATTTGTTGGGTTTTCTATATAATTCTATATATAGACCTTTTCGATTGAATTCAAGAGACACCGTCATCATACAAATATATATTGCACAGATTACATATTATACCTGCTGGTGTTGTCAAAAGCTTCTTTTATGGCCTGAAAACCATCTATGCTCTCCAGCCAGGCCTTGGCCTCAGCAGCCTGGCAGGCAGAGGGCAGCCTCACTACAGGTCCTCGAGTCATGCTGTCAGCCAGGATGCGACTGTGGGCTCCCCCTCCCAACTACATTAAGCAGAAAACAGGGCCACATGTCATTTGTCACATACTGTACAGTACATGTTAATTATCACAGGTTATACACAAAAGATATGAAGAAGCAGAAAAGGGTTGAACATTTTCAAACATTTTTGAAATCACAATTATAAAACAGCTACAAAACCTTTGCTTCTAACTACAGTTTTCTTTTGGCTTATCAAACAAAAAAAATAAATGATCAATAGTTAGTAACAGTGAATGTTTTGTACCTGTTCTACAATAACTTATTGACATGATATTTCAAAGCAACATGTAAAATGAACACATACACAAATTTGTTTTACCAGAAGATGATCTAGTTAGTGAGCAGATATTGTAAGACCCAGTGACAAATTATGACAAATTATGTACACCGACAAAGACAAATAATTTTGAGAATGAACAATTGATAGAAGATAGAATAGATTGTTCTGAAGGCAGTGGAAATTTACTATTCAGATGTGATTGTTACGTCCTCTCTGGTACTTGTGTAAAAATCATTGTCTTTCAAAAACAACATCTCCAAAACTCACAGCAATTGCTCGACAACCACGATTGGTGCTGGCAACCAAGCAGCCCTCTGTAGTTGCCATAGGAACCTGGAACTGCTTCCCATCAAGGTGCAGTGGTCCAGCCACCCCAACTGGAATGGGCATGTAACCGATTACATTCTCACAGCAGGTGCCCATAACCTGGCAATAAGAAATTCTCAACTTACCAACTTAAAACAGGAAGCAGAGGGCTAAGCCTTGCTCAGACACACTTTGAATTAGCATTTCCCATCTCGTTCATTTGAAAGAGGAGGCACAATACAAATCAGTAATTTATCAACCAGAATAGGTTTGTAAATAAAGTAGTAAAATTCTTATTCTTATCCAAAATTCTTACTACAAAACAATATCTAATTAGCTTTTGAACAAATCCTTGTGCATAACTGTGTCAATGCACCTGAACTAGGGACTGCAGTTTATCTTGTGTATGTGTGTATGAGTTTGTGTCTTCACCTTGGAGTAGTCATAGCAGGTATATGGGAGGGTAGAGAGTGCAGAAGGAGAGGGAAGCTTTGGAGAAATCATCTGTCGTCGTATGGCAACTCCTCTCTCTGGTTTCTCCATCATGGCCTCCAGTCTGTATGCAGGGATGTGTTTGGAATTGACCAACATAATCACCTCATCGTCACTCAGGAAACGAGTGCCCAGCTGCAACAGACATAATCATGCAGGGACATACTGTGTAGTTTGGTTAGATCAGCAGTCAGTGACTCAACAAACACATTTCCAGTTTTAAGTTGTAGGTGATATATTTTGTTGTTGTTATGTTTTGTTGTTTTGTAATTGTGAGTGCATTTTTAAAAATTTTGGTATACAACATTGTTTAGATGTATTGTTTGGCTAAATGTCCACCAAAACATACCCAGTGGTCATGGTTGTTTTTGTAATAGTAGGTCTAAGCCACAGGAGAGCCAGAGGTGAAAGGATAATGGACCTTATGCATCACATCTGTAATGAGTTGCATCCTTTGTCTTTATGGCTTGTCTTTTATCCACAGTTTTGTTTTAAAATAGTCACTGAATCTGATTTTTTTGTTACACTGCATGTTTTACTTAAATTTTAGTAAATTCGAAGAGAAAACATTTTTATTTAGTATTAAAAATGCACATATAACCCACATCTTTAATTTCATTCCTTTAAAAGTGCTTACTGTATAATGGATGTATTTACAGTACATATATTGGACACAGCCTATGACTGGATTGACTGCATTAACTGTATTAGCCCACTTATTTGCGTCTCCTTCTAGAAATGTAAACAGTCTGTGCTTGAGGTCTTAATGGAAGAAGTTTTACAGTGCAGTGTGAGAAAACAAAATGTGCCTCAATGCCTACATGTACATCTTACTTGGGAATGTCTAATGGTGAGTGAAAGCACACAGAAACAGTGTAATCAGTGCACATTTCCTTTTCTACTGGCATCACACTCCATTAGGTTGAGTCTCAAAAAGACAGGGTACTAACTAAGCTTGTTGAATCCTAGTTAAACTATAACCCTTTTCATTTTAATGTTGGAACGCAACTCGTCAGACACCTAAGATGTTTCTTATATCTTTTGTCTTACTTCAGGGTTGTTGAGGATAGCCAAACATTGGTCCAGGCTCCTAGGCTTTGAGGGGAAACTTGGCTGAGGAGTCTCAGATTTTAGATCTTCCTCTTCTTCACCTCCAAAAAAGAAGGTTTTTGGCTGTGAATCAGTACTCATATCAGACACAGGCCGAATAACCTCATCTGTGGAAACAAGGTGAAATTTGGATAATACTGTTTAATCAAATTTTAATCCATTTGATTACAACATCATCAACAAGCAATGACCAACCGCTCTCTGCCTTGCTGGTAGGTGATAGGGCAGTCATACTGTTGGCAGCAACAATTAATCGTGGAGCAAGTTCCTTCCTGCAGCAGGTGTCAGTGGACCGTCGTGGGACAAGGCCTGGCATGGACATAGTGATGGGGTTCTTCAATGATAGCGTAGACTCCATTTCAGCCTGCTCAAAGAAGATGTATTTGATGGCCAGCAGCAGGGCCAAAACTAGACAGATCACCTGCTCTATGTCCATGGTTATCATTCTGCAAGGAACAGGGACAATAGCAAGTACAAGTTTTTAGTTTTAGTTTTCTTTCATTATTTTCAAAAAAGCCAGATAATTCTGTTTTTGAAACTTTCTTTTATGTTCCCTTTATGCTGAGATATACAATGCTCATTTTAAAACTATGAAAAGAAACTGAGATGTCTCTTAGTGCTAAAATAGAGATGCTCATCAAAAATCAAAGCAAAAGTCCCAGAGGATTTATGGGTCTTAAGTAGGCCTACATTATTAATCTAAACATTATTTCCTCTTAGCAGGAGCCCTAGATATGTAGCTCGATTGGTAGAGCAGTCATCTTACAACCCAAGAGTTGGCAGGTTTAATTCCCAGTCCTCCCATGGCTACATGCTTTTGGTGTCCTTAAAAAAGACAATGAAACTCCTGGCGCCTCAATTCAAGTTAATTTATATAGCACCAAATCACAACAAAAGTCATCTCAAGGCACTTTACAATGTAAGGTTTAAGACCTTACAATACAACTAAATAATAAGGAAAACCCAACAAATCCCCCTTTGAGCAGCACTAGGAAACAGTGGAGAGGAAAAACTCCCTATTTAAGAAAGGAAGAAATCTCCAGCAGAACTAGGCTCAAGGTGGGCTGCCATCTGCCTCAGCCGGTTGGGTTGAGTGGAAAGAAAGAGAGAAAGAGAGAACAGAACAGCAGATCACACAACCAATAACAACAACAAGCAACAGGCAGGCAGGCAGGCAGGTTGGACGTGCGTCAAAAGGGGCAGCCTGTCCAAAATGCAAATTTCCCCACTGTGGGACTATAAGGGTTCCATTCTTCTTTAAGTCCAGACTTTAACTAGGCCACTGCAAAACCATATATTAGTTTTTTTTTTGAATATTCAGAGGTACACTTGCTGGTGTGTTTCAAATCATTGTCCTTTTGCAAGTGAACTTGAGCTTGAGGTCACAAACAGATTCCCTTTAGGATTTTTTCTGGAGATTGCAAAATTCATGCTTTCATCAAATATGGCAAGTCGTCCAGGTCTCAAAGCTGCAGGTCCAGCCTTAAAGCAGCCCCAGACAATCACATTACCACCACCATGTTTGACTGTTCATATTCTTCTTGACTATATGTGACTTTAGGCCTAGTCTTAAAAGTAGATTTGTGAGTGTTTAGAGTGTTTGAAAACTTTATGTAGGAACCACAAGTAGACCTGCAGTCTGAGAGAAAAGTGTTCTGCTGGAATGATATGGTATTATGAGGTCTTTCAGATGTAAAGAAGCTTAATCATTAAGTGCTTTATACGCCATTCAGGAATAACATTATGACCACTAACAGGTGAAGTCAATAACACTGATAATCTCTTCATCACAGAACCTGTCAGTGAGTGGGATATATTAGGCAGCAGGTGAAGAATTTGTTGTCAAAATTGATGTGTCAGAAGCAGGAAAAATGGGCAAGTGTATGGATTTGAGTGAGTTTTACAAGGGTCAAATTGTGATGCTAGAAGACTGGGTCAGAGCATCTCTGAAACTGCAGCTCATGTGGGGTGTTCCTGGTGTGCACTGGTCAGTATCAATGGCAGCTGTGGCATGACCTTAAACAGGCTGTTCATGCTCAAAAACTCTCCAATGTGGCTGAATTAAAACAATTTTGCATGAAAGAGTGGGCTAAGATTCCTCCACAGCAATGTGAAAGACTCATTGGCAGTTATTGCAAACATTTGATTGTAGTGCCACCAAGGGTGGCACAACCAGTTACTATGTTCAGTGGCCAATTACCTTTTCACACAGGGCCAGGCAGGTTTGAACATCTTTTTTCCCTTAATAAATAAAAACATCATTTAAAAAATGTATTTCGTGTTTATTTGGGTGTGTAATATAAATGACCTGAATCACTGAACTGTGACAAATGTGCTGGCCAGCAGACAAGTTTTGACCTAGCACATCACTACCCTCACCTGGTGAGGTAGAAGTGCCAAAGTGGTTTCTCTGGCTCGATCCTCCTGGGTGACAGGTGATCTAGCTCTGTGCCGACATGTGGGATGCCCATTGTGGTGTTCATAGACAAAGGTTCGGCAATCCAGCGGCTGTGTGCGTGAACCATTACCAAGCCCAGAGACTACACACAGAGCAGAAAAAAATCAAGTTCATGTGCAAATGAAAGCAAAGAAAATTAAAAACTAAAACCAAAGCACAACAGCAGTTACCATGATCATTTTGACTCTCTGGGTTACAGGGTTGGGTTTTTTGTCCTCCTCTTCCGCCATCACCCTGGAGAAGTGGCTCAGCTGCCAGATAGGATGACCTTCTTGACTCTCGCGGGACAGCTATGGAAACAAAATACTAATCAATTAGCATTTTCCTGGTGCCAAGTATCTTCATAGCCACTGTATATGAAAACTACTAAACAACTAAAACTTCCTTGACTTGACTCATCAATATAGAACACATACATTTATAGATACAATAACACACTGCACCCTTACCTCCAGCACAAGTGAGACACAAGCAGGAAAGAATGTCATGAATACAAAGTAGTTGGCCAAGACTGACATACATCCAAAACAGCACATGATTTCCAATTGCCGCACACCTGAATGATACAATACAGACAGTCATCATCAAAATGAACAAATCAAGACGTCTACTATGGAATCGACATAAAACGCAAGTTTGACTTGGGCCTAATAAGGTATAATGCTATTACTTGATAGATTGTTTTGTAACCTACTTATCAAATAAGTACAAAAATGATATGAATGAGCAAGCAAAAACTGCTCATTTAAAGATAATATCGACTTGTTTGAAATGTTCAAGACGTTTGAAACATTCACAACAACTGCACTAAGGCAGATTCGCCAACATTAATCACAAAACCCAGTAACATAACAGGGTTGCATTTGGTTGGGTTAGCCAGATAATAGTCAAGTATTTTTTGGTTGTTTTTTTTTGCATAGATTGGTCCTGAAATCTGATCTGGTCTGGAACACAAAAAGTCATAAAAAGTGTTCTGCTGGAATGATGTGGTACTATGAAGTCTTCCAAATATAAAGAAGCTTAATCATTAAGTGCTTTATACACCAACCAGGAATAATCACTGACAGGTGAAGTCAATAACACTGATAATCTCTTCATCACAGAACCTGTCAGTGAGTGGGATATATTAGGCAGCAGGTGAAGAATTTGTTCTCAAAATTGATGTGTTAGAAGCAGGAAGAATGGGCAAGTGTAAGGATTTAAGCGAGTTTTATAAGGGTCAAATTGTGATGCTAGAAGACTGGGTCAGAGCATCTCTGAAACTGCAGCTCATGTGGGGTGTTCCTGGTGTGCACTGGTCAGTATCAATGGCAGCTGTGGCATGACCTTAAACAGGCTGTTCATGCTCGAAAACTCTCCAATGTGGCTGAATTAAAACAAATTTGCATGGAAGATTGGTACGCGGACAGGTTTGATAGCTATCATTTGGTAGCAATAACTCCTGTAATGACTCCTGTAATGACTCCTGTAATCTTCTTTACAGAACTGCTTTGGCTTAGCTATATTCGTATGGAGAGAATGCAATCAACGTCTGTGTGGACTCTGACTTAATGACTCCAAAAGGTGGATTTTATGTCTCTGATGCCATTCATTTAGTACATTTACTTTAAGAATAATGTGATTGTCTGTGCTAATTAGAACAATAGCTTCTTACAAAGAGACTGCCAGGGATACTATTTTCAATGTTTTGCATAGACAGTTCCAATGAACCCTTCAAGACTATAAGGCTATTACACTAGCATTACTTCCTACCTCACTGAGCAGTCTATATTGTGCCTTTGGATTTTTAATGCATCTACACATGGGCATGGCTGATGCTGTATATGAACTGCACACTGACACTATAAGTGTTTGTTCATTTATATTTGTGACTAAGTTTGTTAAGTTTTATTTATTTTTCCATTTCAAATTATTGGTTAGTTTAGTTACGACTGTTCTTGAGAATGGGTTTGTCAGTTTCAGTTTTTCAGATCTTGTTTTACCATACTAAACATAACCTAGAATTCAAAACAAATTTACACATTATTTATCTTTTGGAATAGACCAGCAGTGAAACACAAACTCATAGCCATCTGTAAACCAAACAATAAAAAAAAAAACTTAAAAAATTTTTTTAAATAATACTCTGTTGGGGTTTGATAGTATTTTACTGAACTTGGTTCTGACTTCACCTTTTGAACCAAAATCCTTTCAAATTTCTTATCAAACCTGTAGTACCGTGGTTATTGTACTGTGGAGGCAAACAAATTTAAACTGTTTAGTGTAACAAATTTTATTATTCATAATTCATAAAAGCCTTCTCTTCATGAGGTATAGCTAACTGTAAAGTATGCCAAATTTTAAGTTCTATGGCCAAGTACATGTTGCTGGGATTATTGTAGTCTGTGCAGCCACAGGTTCAAATGAGCATGTCTTTACCAATACTTCACATTTGTGATGGAATTTTTTGGTTATCAGCTCAAAAAACAACAAGTATTGTAAAAAAACAAATCTTATTAAAGAATAAATAAAGCCAAAATTGGCAGCATGTACCTGACATGGTTCCCACTCCAATCACTAAGCATTCCACCAGTGCATCCAAAGTGAAGGTAGGTCCCAGTACTGCCATGCCACGAGAAATGTTGTCCCTCACTTCATCCTGAAAAGATTAGAGTAAAATGTGGCAGTCATCATGATTGTTGAACTTCAAGTGGAATGTAAGGGTAAATATTTCTTTATACCTGAGAACTTGAGCTTAACGCAAACTTAGCAAGAGCACATGCTTTGGAGAGATCAATGAGGAGAAGAAAGAAGGGCAATGCCTCACTGAAAAACAGAACAGATCGTAAAAATTAGCTGGAACTTTTAACAGGCATAATAACAGAATAGTATGCAGCGTGTGTCCTTACTTGAGGCCTGTGAGCTCTTTATCAAGAAAATGTATGACTACTGTGCTGAATACAAAGCTGGAGAATATGGTGAATAGGCCAGCAATGCCTGCAAAAGAATAATTATATTTTACTTATATAGCTACTTAGACCAAATGAATAAAGCTTAAAGGTGGCTAAAGAAGCGACAATAAATAAATTACAACAGATGGGAATAAATTATGACACTGAATAACAACAAGGCCTAACTAATACAGTTAGGTCCAAAAGTGTATGGGCAACAACAGTGTTTTTGAGAATTTGCCTTTTTATGCCAACACAATAGATCTGAAATTCTGAAATAAAAAACAATCAAGATGCAAGGGAATTGCAGTGACTTTTAGCTTTATATTACAAAAATTCTAGCATATACATTTACTATATAGGAATTGCAAACAATATTGTAAATATAACTATAATTTTTAATATTTGGATGAAAATCATTTGAAGTCAATGTCCCCCTGACATCTAGAGCCCATAGACATCACCAAATTCACCAAGTTTAGTAGTGAGCCCCCTTTTTACCTTGTTGTAAACCCTAAGTAATTTGTGAATGACCGCACATGGTTGATTAACGTCTTGGCAGTCATTTTGAGCCCCTGAAAATGGATGTACTTTGTTTAAAATGTCTGTAATTCCTAAATGCTAAATATTTGTAAAGCATCTTTAAATAAGGCTGAAAGTCTACACTTCAATCACATCTTGATAGTTTTATTTCAAACACATTTTTGTGGCGTATAAAGGCATAAAAAAAACCCTGTCATTACTAACCGTAGAGGTCTTGTCTGTCTACAATCATAAGATCCATAGCATTTAGAGTTCTCTGAAATCAATAATATACCTAAAATATATTTAGATCCCAGCTGTCTCAAGTTCTGGAACTGAAAGTAAATGTAGACAATGGCAATGCAACGTGTGATGGTCAGGATGATGATATCACTGCTCAATATTTGCTATAAAAAAGAAAACAATGTGGTCAGTTACAGTTACAGAATAGAAATGTTAGAAATTGTTAAAAAACAAATAAAATTGCACAAAACATAACTCATTTACTAACCTCCTCTGTTTTAGGGCAGTCAAAGTTCCAGCCACAGATCTGGTCATTGCCAGTGAACATGTTCATAGACAACATACAAATGGTGAGGGTGACTGTGCCAACAATCACCTCCCACGGATGGGACGCCACCAGAAGGCCATGCACACGGAACAGATGGGTCAACATAGTTCTATGAAGCTAACAAACAAGTACAATATATAAGCTGAAGGACAACAACAACAACAACAACAACTACAACAACAACAAGATCGACATGGAGCATTTAAATGATTTAATGGTAGTTTAGAGTTTTGTCCACTTTGTGTCTATTTAGTGTTGTCATTTTGTTTAACTTAGCTTTATTTGTTTTTGTGTAGCTAATATAGCGACCCTGTCGTTCAAGTTTGCATCACTGTACTTGCTTTGAACCTGTTTTGGGACACAATAGATCAAATTAATCTACTTTTAATCCATTCTTTAAAAATGTTGTCAAATTTGTTCATTAATTTTAAGTTTAACAAGAAACTGAATGGAAAATCGATTTCACATTGCTTTTACTTCATACTATCAATAATTTCGGTTTGTGTGTTTATATTGTGGTGTCTTAGGTAAAACGCTATAAAACGTGGCCTTTGAATATAAAGTATAATGAAAGCAATTAGGCGAGTTACTTTTAGTTTTAAAGATTAATTTATCTCCACAGCTAACCGACTACAAGAGACCACCGAAAGTTAGTCTAAACTACCGCGGTGGAATTGGTTTGACGTTGGATCACAGACATTCGGCTAAAAAGACCTCCGGCAAACAGATCCTGAGGTCTGACGCTCGCTAGTCGGGCAGAACAACCACAAACACTCGGTACCGGTTCACACACAGTTAGGGCAGCCTGTAATATGCCGTTCTTTTATACAACAGATATTACTATTATATTTTAAAACTTTCGATGTAGTGTGACCAATAAGTTCTAAACACAGCTCTAAACTGTGTAGCTACATGTCCTGTATGGGGCACACTCTTTTTTGTATCCAGCATTGGTACTTTGCATATTTATGAATAATATTTTTATGAAAATATGTGTATATTTCCATTATTTTCATGTAACAGATTTACTCAGAATCTGTTCTAAACTGTGTAGCTACATGTCCTGTATAGTGCACACCCCTTTATATTAATTATTAGTACTTTGTATATTACTATATTTTAGTGCTGTGCAACAATTCAAATTTTTAATTATGATTAATTGCATGGTTTTCTGCAATTAATATTATATGGGAATATAATTCAAAAATGCTTTGCTCAGGTGAATTCATAGACGTGCCAGTAATTGTAGCACATTTTTTTGTAAATATTTTGAGCAAACTATCCAAAGTGTAAACAATAAAGCTTAATTTGCTCACATTTATCAACGGTGTCAAAATTGTCTGTCTAAAGTGAATTTCCCCACTGTGGGACTATAAGGGTTCAAAAAAATTAGTGGAAGGCACTGTATTTCAATAACTTTAAAAATATACTAATATGCTAAGTACTAATATTCAAATAAAGGAGTGTGCCTTCTGCAGAATATGTATCTCCACATTTTAGAACAGATTCCAAGTAAAATTTTCATATTACAAGAAAGTTATTGAAATATTATTGTCAGGTTTTCATAAAAATATTACTCATTAATATGTAAAGTACTAATATTGAATAAAACAGAGTGTGCCCTATGTAGGACATGTAGCCTCACATTTTAGAACTGATTTTGAACCTACTGGTCACATCACATGGTATATATTGAAATATAATAAGTAATATCTATAGTATAAAAGAAAGTAATATCTAAAGTATAAAAGAAAATAATGCACCGAATGTTTGTGGTTGTTCTGCCCGACTAGCGAGCATCAGACTCAGGTCGGCGGATCTGTTTGCCGGAGGCCGGAATATCCAACGTCAAACCAATTCCGCGGCGTCTATACTTGGTAACACTCTTCTCTAACCCACTTATCGCTAAGTCTGTATGAGCCACGTCGGCATTAAGAACGTAATATATAACTTTAATCCACTTTGTGGTTTTATGTTGTCAGAGCACACATCACAGCTTGTTGCGTATGTGGCTTGGTAGCCGCAGAACTGTCACCTGTCCAGCACAAAACTAAAACCACCAGGTGACTGTACGCATTCGCCGGAGCAGCTGGGATGCGACTAATACCCCAGCTCCGCTTAAGCTCTATTTGTGCTTGACCGATGCGTCTCCAATAAGATTCAGTGGTTAATTTGTGCCACCCGTGCCTCTGGTAATTCCTAAGCGACATCACATTAATAAAAAAATGAAAACAGTGTCTTACCTTGAGCAAGTAAGCAAAACTAAAGCTGTGACAGGAGCTTGTGTGTAAAGGAGGAAGAAGGATCGGAAAGAACCTACAAAGCCTTCCCCACCAGCACACCGAGACCTGTAGCTCACTGTGGGCCGATGGAACGATAGCACGCTACTACATCATCCGACACTTCAGCCAATCCCGTCAGTGACCTGTTTGACGAGCGCTTTATCCACGCCCCGTTTCCTAGGCGACGGTGGTAATGGGGCATGGCCAGAGCAAAGACGCCTAATCTCGCCACTGCACGGCGGCCAGAACAGCAGAAGAGGCGTGTGTCTAGATCGGAATAGACGGGCAGCCTGTAGAACGGTTGTCAGAATACTGTTACTTAGTGGACTAAGTAACAGTATTAGTGACAAGGTGATAGGAAGGTAGTATAGCAAATCGACTGTTAACAATCCTGAATAGACACAAAGGATGTTACACAATAATTTAAATAAACTTACCTTTCGACATTCTACCTATGTAACTATGTAATATTTTAAGCCTAGACTCAGGTTGCTAGTTCATAGAAACTAACTGACATGTGAATATATAATAAATACAGTATACATTTTAAATACACTCAGATTTACAAATCTGCCACTATAGCTTAGCCAGTTTGTATACATGCTCCTTCAAGGGATGATTGGGATTGAAAACAGCTCTGGAAAACCACAGCATTAAAACACCACCTACCACTAACATTAAATTAATTTCCAAGGCTATTCACTTAAGCAAACAAACTGATTTGGAAAATTGTTGTTGTTAACCATATAATTGGATTTTAGAGATGGGGGTGTAATGTACATAGCAAGATATGACAGAGAATTTACCTTATTATTTAACCAGATCAGCTGCAGAGTTTTTTCGAACTAGATTATACCCAGTCCTCTCTGACTGTAGAAAGGTATTAACAGTAGGATTACATAGAATTAACAGTACAGTTGTTGTACAGTTCTCCTCATAACACATTGACTATCCATCAGTGAAAGATGGACCATTACGTTGTTTTCAGAAACACTAAAAGAGTGACACTTCAGGACAGGGACATGACTGCAGAACGTTGGATCTTTCAGATAAAAAACATATGTCAATCTTTCTTCATTGGTGTAGCAGCTGTGTTAATAATGTTGTTGTTGTTGCTGGCAGCAAAGCTAGCTGTCTGTTAACAATTTCACTTACTGCCTGGCAAATTTGTAAGCTTGGTTCTCATTTGGTGATTTCATGTACATTAACTAAATCTTACAATTTTTATAGTGCTAGGATTATGTAAGTGTGTAAATGTGGCTGGTTACTCATTAACTTTTATCGACTACTAGTTACTAATTAGTAAATGTTACTAGTGCTAACAGTGTACATCAGCATAATACGTGTTAGGAGAGTAGCATGATAAGTTAAACATACTTTACTTAAACAGATGTCAGCAGATCACTGATTACTCAAATGTGGCCCTATTCCCTGGAGCAATCTCTGGTGTTTTCAGCTCGTTAGATCGTACACCTATAGGTACACCTATTATGAGGTCCACAGCGAGGACATGGAATCAATCCTTGCAGCAGGTTCCAACGGCCATCATCTCACATTCATGTGAGGTGGCAGCTTCTCCTTCACAGGCAAAATATAAAGGAACATAATTCCTCTGACAAGTGTGGATATGAATGGTGGTTGTACATTTCCAGGAGTGTGAGGCTACTCTTCAGGGGATAGTAGAAAACGTGCAAGATGCTATTTGCCTTTAAAACCCTATGATTTTGACAGATACACAGGGCAATGCAATTCTGGAGTAAGAAGGTGAGTCAAAGATTAATCACCTAATATCCTATGAAGAGATTGTTTAACACACTTCATGTCAGATGCACAAAGAGGAAGAGACTGAGGTATGTACTCAGTACAGATTTACATGCTACAAGATGAACAGCACTACAGATGAATTAATTAGGTCATTTTAAGTCAGTCTGTACCCACTGACAGTTTTCCCTTCGTGTTTTGTGTTTGTCGCAGCCATAAAGATGATCACACTGCTGGCTTGGGAGAAGTCAGTGACAAAATAGAAGAGTTGGTGATGGCATCTCAAAGTCTACCAGCTGTTACAGCAGCAATCAGAAAAGTTACTGATCTTGCAGTTACCCAGGAAATCATGCTCACTGCTCCCAAGCTGAAGACCAATGAAGGATTTAGCTCTGTGGTTTATGTGAGTATTTGGGATATTAATTGCACTACACTTAAATACATTTTCATGACATTTGAATCCCTTAAAATCTGAAATGCTTTTACGCTGTTACTTGTAAACAACATGTCAAACCACATTCAAGTAATAATTAGGTTAAATCAATCTTTAATAATTTGGCTCTTTACAGCAATGTCTGATTAGAGACTAAGGGATGCACACACAATGCACAGACAGCATTGAACTGAAGTTGTCCCTGCTCTCCATTCTGACTATGAAAATATACATTTTAAACTTGATTACAGTGTAAGTGATGGGTGACAAATCACAGCAAACTTGTCTTTCTTGTCTTTCTACTTGTCTGTCATAAGACGTTTGAACATATACTGTGTTCTATGTAAACAAATAACATTTTTCTAATTTACTTTTGCATACATCATTGAGGAGCCAGTGCTTTCAAAGTGCTGCAGAGGTATTATTGGCTGCAAGACGTGTGGAGCAGTGGTTTGATGAGATTTGGTAAATATTGTGTCAAATCTTTAGATTCATTCATTCATTCTATCGCATCTATAGTCTATCGCAGGGCCAAATCTTTAGATATTGAAGAAAATAAAAATGATGATTCAGCACCAAGAGGGGGACATTTTCAGCCCAAAGAGAGTATTAAAGAGGTGTGACCAGCCTAGGCTTTCAGAATTTATTTGAACAATGTCTTGGTTGTGTTGGTTTTGGTAAATAAAACCTAAAGTCACTTTTTTGCTGGCTTTTGCCTCATTATTTTTTTTTTTGTTTTGGCTATTTCTGAAGAAGAAATTTTTACTGCTCACTGAAATAAAGTGAAACTGACAAAAGTAATGATACATAAAAAAAATAAGAATAAAATTAATAATGAATGTATTTGAATTGTGGTTCAACCAAAGTATTTTAAGAAACAAACTAATGAAACTGGCCCAGACAAAAATGAAAAAAAAAAAATATATATATATATATATAAAAACAATATT
>OMLM01020406.1:35428-46229 GCA_900302695.1 Helostoma temminkii | reverse complement strand
TAAAGTCTGTCCTGTTATTAGGATTACAGGTGTCTTCAACTTGTAATCAGTCAGTCTGCCTATTTAGAGAGTGAAAAATAGTCATTATGCTGTTTGGTATCATGGTGTGTACGACACTGAACATGGACCACAGAAAGCTAACGAGAGAGTTGTCTCAGGAGATTAGAAAGAAAATTATAGACAAACACTTGATGTTCCTGTGACTACAGTTGCACATCATTCAGACGTTTAAGGTCCACGAGACCGTAGCCAACCTCCCTGGACATGAGGAATGGAATAGCAAGGTGCAGAGTGGGTGGAGGAGTATACTGTACTCTCTCTCTAGCTCGCTCGCTCTCTTCCTTTCTGCAGTTATTCCCGGCCTTGGATCTGTACGTTTCCGATGTGCTGTGGCGGGCCCAATAAAACTGCCAAGTATTTTATTACTGTATGATGTGGTTATTTTATGGCCTGTTATTATTTTCTCTTTTTCTTAACACTCACCCTAACCTGTCGAGGCAGATAGCCACACACCCTTAGCGTTGTTCTGCTGTCTTCCGTAAAGGGGGGTTTGTTGGGTTTTTTATATATTATATTTTATATTGTTAAATTAAGTTTTTTAACCGTTAAAGTAATGCATTACGTTCTCAAATGCTAATATTATTACTACTGGTGCGTTAATACGTTTCCTGAACGCAATTTGATCTTTCTCCTGGAAGCGTGCACGCGAGCAGGTTCGGAGTACCTACTAGCCAAAAAGCTAACGCTCACACAAACTGTAGGGTAGATGACAGGGAGACGGATAACGGTGCTTCATCAACTAGACGTGTTTGACATTATTTTGACATTATCTCAGTCAAATATTATTATTGGAAAAAAGACAAGAACTACGTAACCTACCTGGAATGTGTTATGAAGACCACACTCAGAGAGGTAACGCTAACGCTAAATATTGTCGAATGACCATTTGTGTCTAAAGTCATCCTCTTAACAAAGTGCTGTGGGAGTCTGAACAACCGTTTAACAAAAGTTTTGTAACGATGCAGCCTCTAAACTGTATGTGGATAACAGCCACTGGAAGACCGAATATAAGTAAACATGTTATCTGGGAATGAGGCGTAATATTTAGGGCATACGGTTGACAGGTGACATCTGGACAGTAAAACTCTTTTTAGATCAACAGTTACCCTTTGGAGAACAACATGAACGAGACAGGTTTTAGATAGAAGAGATTCATTATGCACTTATTGATTTTATATAGCTGTTGTAGATATAAATACATTGGATGCAATTTCTTCCAGAGAGTCATATAGTAATATAACAAGTACTACATTACACTTCATACTGAGTCATAAGTAAAGTAATATTACTTTTTCAGGAGTTATATGTAAAGATGAAAATATACACTTTTTTTTTTTACAAAAAAAAATGTTATACAAAAAGTTTATTTCTCCAAGTCTACTTTAGTAATGTATATATAATGTATATTTACAAGTATACTAATGCCACTATACTTGTAGTGTACTTATAAGTTTACTTTTTTATACGTCTTGGGACTAAAGTAGCCCCGTTTTTAGATAATAAAAGTATACTTGAAATATACTACAAAAAAACTTTTATATATATTGTTAGTTTAACAGTGATGTAATAATGCTTTCTAGATTATCAAAATATTCTCTTAAATTAAACTTTATTCTCCTTCTCAGTTGATTTAAGTGTCCTACCGGATAATTGTTAAATATTTGTTAATAGTTTCCATGCAGTATCACTTCCTCCCATGTTGATGAACTGAAGCACAGCTGTGTCAAGCATCACAACTCTGTAGTTGTAGAAGTAAAATCTTTAGGTGTAAACTTACTGAGAGGCAGCTCCTATTGACTGCTTACTTATAAGTTTATAACGCAACAATTATTTTACCTACCATACTGAGTCTCACAACTCTTTGTGACAAATTATTATTATTAACCTTAATTGTTATTTTTAAGTTAAACTTATATAGTAGTAGTAGTATAGCCGTAGTAGACACTTCTTTATACTCAGGGCCTTAAATTTTTCTAAATGAGGGTGGGATTCCCCCCTCAAATATTTCACATGGGGGAATTTCTCAACTTTGCGGGTGATGCTGTTTGTGAGCCTAACAGCAAGTCTTATCTAGTCCCTTTCTTACTTTTAATTGTATTTCACTGCTCTACTCCAACTTAAGGAATTCTCTAAACCATTTTTTTCTTCTTCTCCTTTAGTGGTAATCTCTTTGAACTGAATTATTGACCATCACTATTCTTTGTTATTTTACTGTTCCTTGCTAGCTCAGCTCACAGAGCTTCCTCATTAAGCTAGGACACTCCTTCTCTTTCATTATCTAACCAGATGGCCAAATTTTGAATTGGGCAAATAATTTGTGCTGTAAGGTAACCGGTTTTGAGGCTTTGTTTTTTCCTCACTAGGGGTGGGCGGAATATCAATAGAATCAATATCCAAGTTGGTATTGGTATCGGATCGATACTAGCATGATGCAATCAATGTTTTAGTGTTTCCTCCTCTACATTCAGTAATTTGCACCTGTTTCACCAAAGAGATGACATGCTTTGCTGTGTTGTCCTGACTGATTGATGAAAACACTGGCAAAATATGCTGGCAACAATACCAACTTATACTAGCATAATAAACAACACGGTAAAGATATATATACAGTGGTAAAAGTAATATTTTATTCATGTCGGATCTTCAGCGTGATGCAATGCTAATTGTCTGTGTAACTGTAATCACAGCTGTTACTTTAGCAGACTGATTAAATATAGACTATCAGACATTGTAATAATATTTAAATCCCTCGTCAGAGGTTTATAAAGTAGGCAAACTCAATGCCCAAGTACAGGGGTACAAGTATTTACCTCAAAAAACAATCCATTACAAGTAAAAGTACCCTGTATTTTTTTCTATACTATAGTACATGCTATAAATTTTACCTAAAGTACAAAAGTAAAAGATCTCCACTAAGAAAACAAAAATGGCAGTCTGTAAAGGTGGACCTGATTCTGACCACCATATGACAGGGGGTTAATCCATAAATCATAGATCAGTACTTCATTAGTTTACAATAATTTATTATTTACCTCTGAGCTGTAGTGGACCAAAAGTTACTAAAAGCAACATGGAAATACTCCAGTAAAAAAACAATACTTAATATAAAGATTGTACTTGAATGCACTTAGTTACTCACTACCTCTGTCCTACGTGTTATCTAAATAAATAATTTTACTGGATTTTGAAAAATTATCTCATGTCTGAAATATGAAAATGGATTACAAGTTCTGTAGAGAAGAAACATTTAGTGCACTGTTTATCATCTGAAACATGACCACTCGCTTCTGCAGAAATGTTACTTTTGTACCTAACCTTCTCATCAGTGACATAACTGCTCCGCACGTCCTCTTTCTGACAAAGATGTCTGAAAAGAGTGTGCGATTTTGCATGGCGGTGAACAAGAGGAACTGGTTGGATAAGATAAAAATGTTAAACCTCAATTAAACAGGTAACAACAGACTAAGATAAGATTATTAATTAATTGATGATGATCCCCAACGGGGAAATTCACTTGCTGAAGTATGACACCTGAGGTGCTACAAGAACCAGGCTTGAATGTCTTTATGACATGTGATGTTAGTGTCACAGGTCTAAAGTCACAGGAAGTCTTCCATAATTTTTGGCCTGTCATTATCTTCATCCCATTCCACACCTCCTATGCGAAACTCTGTCTCTGTACAGTTATTTTTCCTACCTCGGCTTCCTCTTGAGTTCCTTCTGCACGGTTTGAGTTCCTCCCTTTTTCTTGCCATAAATGCCCTCTTCTTCCTGTTGAGGAGACCCTTAATATTTTTGGTTATTTGGCTCATTGTTGAGGAAATAACAGACTTTTTTAGGTGGTTCAACACTGTCCTCACAGAAGCGGATGTAAGCCTAAAGTACAAAAAAAGTACCTAAAAGTACAAACACATGCTAAGGCTCCAGTTTGTCACTTCCCTCCCCTGCAGCCAAAATTCCTTCACATTTCTCCTGATTTGTGATCAAAATTTAAATTTCGTACATTCCCCCATTAGTTATAATAACCAGATCAAATGACTCTGCATCTTTGTTTATTAGAGTCTCTCTCTCCATTCATTGTATTGCTCACTCGACCAGTACTCACTGAGCTCACTGTACTCTCTAATTTAAACAATACAGGGGTGAACTCTTTCTGTCCCTCTGCTTCTACACACAACAGGAAAAGTCAGGAAGTAGCGTCTTTCTGTCATCATAACCTACACTTAAAACCAATTCCAAAGTAAACTGTTTCAACAATTCTGCAACTTATTATTATTTATAAAAAATGCTCACACAGTCACAACTAGGATATGATAAGACACCTTATTGATAGATACATTATAGAGGAAAAGATGAAGCTTGTTTGTCAGGATCAGCAACC
The DNA here is from genome assembly GCA_900302695.1 of Helostoma temminkii. Lineage (NCBI taxonomy): Eukaryota > Metazoa > Chordata > Actinopteri > Anabantiformes > Helostomatidae > Helostoma > Helostoma temminkii. The sequence continues at coordinate 41,788 of OMLM01020406.1, read as the reverse complement.
TAACACAGACTTGAACAGATACTACATGAACACGATTGGGGAAGGGAGGATGGAGTGATAAAAAATAATAAATAAATAAATATTGTTGTTTATTGAAGTTGTTTAAATGATCCAGAATCCATAAAGTTTTCATCTGTTTTCTGAAACTGATAAATATTTTTGAAATTGATAAATTGATTAGACTGTTGTTTTAATAGGTGGCAGTTGATCACTCTCACCTTTCATATAGTAAAAGGAAGGGGGAGCGAGGTGATCTACTAATGGTGGGGCTCAGAGATTTGTTTGTGCCCACTGAGCACGTGCTTGTCACATGCAGCTGATGATTAATCTGAATCAGTGTACTTTGGAATTTGCTTAGATATTTTACCTGTAGGTTATAAGGACAGAAAGAAAGTGCTTCCTGACTTGTCCCTTTTGTGTACAGGAGCAGATGGACAGAATAAGTTAACCTCTGAACTGTTTAAATTAACAATAAAAAAAAAAGACTGCGATTTAGTTTCAGTCAGACTTTGACTAGAAACATATTGACTGTGGTAGGAATATGAGAAAGTTTGGGTTCTCTACACTTCTTCTATCCTTGTGACAAACCTGGTTTCCCGTTTACATGAAAACTGACTGCAAATATTCACTCACAGCGCCATCTCTATGTGAGATGCTGGTTAACATAATTCTGAATTTAATAACCAACAGGTCCTGGGTGTCTTGTTTCTCCGTTGTTAGAAAGGCCTATTGTATGAAAACTGTTTTATTATTATTATTATGGTTATGGCTTAATACGTAAAAAAGTCGATCTCAGTCTGTAGACACATGTTGCTCGTTCACCGCCACCGCCAACTCCCTTATTGGTTTTCATTACTGTAAGTGAATGTGGTGTTTGATTAATTTAAGTAAATTATAGCTTAATAAAAATCAACATTCACACATTTCTTTCAAATTTTATTTGCAAATGCAGTTTAGTAGGAAGATTTTAAACATGTTAAGGAACATGTGGCCAAATAATTGGAACACCTGAATTCAGTGATTTGGGGGGATGTCCCAAAACAGTATCTATGTATCTATACTGACTAAACACACTGATTGTTGTGGAAACAGCCTTTTTTAGATGGTACAACACTATCCTCACAGAAGGGATGTAGTGTGAGATGCAGTGAGTGAGGCCTTCTGTGTCCTCACCATGAAAAACACTGTAACACTGTAGCAGACCTGCAGGTCTTCTTAGACCAAACATTTTAATGTCTCTTGACAGCTGAGTGCTGTCTCACTATTGGCTTGTATGCTGGTAAAATATGTATTAGTTTGTGGGGGAGAGCAGAGCACGTGTATGCACTTTTTTCTGTTGCTGTTTGACATTGGTTAAGTTTCCTGAGATAAAAACATGGCTGAAGTCTCTGCTTATTATTGTAATTGCACTAAGGTTTTTTATTGGAATATCACTGTGTTAACCAATTAGAATTTGTGGTATTTCTGACTGTACCTTCTGTATGTGTTCTTTTTTCCAGCAACATTCTGAAGATGACTGGCTGCCGTAATCAGAAGCATTAGGGAAATGCAAAAGTGCCAACATGAGATGATGACTTACATGCCTGTTGCATGAGCTTTATGTCTGTCAAAGTAGAGGGGCAGTGGAGGACATCATTATAAGTGAGAAAGTATTTATATAGAAGATAGAATCAGCAATGAAGAGCAGGAAAAGGAAATGGGTGATATGGAAGTAAATGAATTTAAACCACCAGACTCATTGATGGCCAGTCGTATCCAATCTGCAGCAGGCAATCCTGTGTCTACATGTCAAACACATGTCAAAGGTAATGTATTGTATGTTTTAAACTACTGAAACATTGTGTGGGTACTGTATGGGCCTGATTTACAAAAAAACCCCCATGCAGATCCTTGTTTCTGCATTGGCTGAAATTTGTCTGTCCCTAGAAGAACTTGTTTCAGCCCTCTCCCCTTCTCCCCTGTTTGCTGACATGTGCAGGGGCAGGCTGGTGTCTCTGCAAACACCCGAGAGCCATATAAATGTATAAAAATGACTGTAAAATAGATTTTGCATCAGAGATAGGATGTAATACAGGACCCTTAAAGGATTTAGTGTGCCCCTTTAACCACAACCCGCATTGTAGCTTTTATTAAGAACATCATCATTCGATCAACATTTGGCACAGCCATGGAAAAATGCAAGTATTCATTGTTCACTTTTTATAGAGCATTTCTTCTTGTAATACTGAGATTTCGTTGCTGTAGTTCACCAAAGTTATTATTAGCCTCATCCTCTAACACCATTAACTCTTCCGGATCAAATTTCCTCGTGTTTTTGCTGGTCATTCCAAACTCCAGACACAGGTGAAACAAACAAAATCGACCTCCTCCACCCTGTTTGCACCTGTGGTCAATCACGCAGTTTTTCTTAGTAGATCACCTGCAAAATGCTTACTAACACAACATGCAATTTTCAAGCTTGGGATCTTAATAAATCAGGCCCTATGTGTGTAGGGTTGCTGTAATTCATGTATGCATTTTTACATCTAATTTGTCATGTTTTATCTTTATTTGACAAACTTCAATATTATGCGTCTTCAAAGAAAGTGTCTCCAGATGTGTGAAAATCCCCACCAGTAGACAGCTTCACAAAAGAAATGGAAAGGGAGAGACCATTCTGCATAAAGCATGCAAGAGAGAAGATGTGGCACAGGTCAAAGCACTTATTCAGGCTGGGATCAGGGTCAACATGGAGGATTATGCAGGTTTCCTACACCTTGAACATGTTTATTCTTAATAGACCACTTCCATGTTTGACATTTCAGTAAACACTGACTTAAATTGTCAGGCTGGACAGCTCTTCATGAGGCTTCTTCTGTGGGCAACAAGGCTGTGGTAGAGGAGCTGTTGAAGGCTGGAGCTGATGTTAACTCTAGAAGTTTTGATGGTACCACACCTCTACATGATGCCGTTATATCAGAACACTATGAGGTAATGTGTGTGTGTGTGTGTGTGTGTGTGTGTGTGTGTGTGTAAGAGAGAGTATGTATAACAGTGACATTATCCCCAATGGGTGTACATTTACTGACAGAAGTTGAGCATCACATGACTGCAGTTTGTAGTATAAATGCAGCATTTTATCAGAGCAAAACAGCTATACTGACTTGAACAGTATATGATAGATGACATTAGCTAGTGGCATCATTTGTTTTCCCAAGCCACAATTCACCAACAACCAGTATTGTTCCTATTTAAATATACAGGTGATAAAGCTTCTGCTTCAATGTGGGTCAAGCACCAATGACAGGAATTTTGGTGGCCTCAGCGCACTAGATATGGCAGAGGAGGGGAAAATTAAGCAGCTGCTTTTAACTTTTGAAGCATCTTCTGTTATACATGGGCCACCTTGTGAGGTACCTGTACAATGCAGCCAGCCAGGTAAGTTACCTTTAACATTCTATACTTGAACAACACTGGTTCACAATTTTTTGCCACAGGAATCCATAGATGCATATGCAAGCCACTACTTACTACAGAAATGCAGTAATGCTTGCTTACATCAATTGCTGGCAACAAATATAAGCATACAAGTAGCCAGTTAATAAGAAACTGTGTACTTAGCCATACAAATGTTGTACAAAGTGGAGACTGTAGTTTTTAATATGTCAGTGAAGATTCTCATCCATGTGTGATGATCTGGAATTTGACTCATGACAACTACTTTTTTCTTTTTAAAGTTTTAAATGTTTTACTACTCGTTCAAGTAGCTTCTACTGCTTCTATTTCAAGATGTACAGTTGCACTCAAAATGCAACAGTAATTGCAAATTATGTGTACTAGCAAAATTTATGAACTTCTATTTACAGTCTTTTTGCAAGATGTTTGCAATGAACAAATCAAACAAGAATAATAGCTTAACGCAACTAATGTTAATTTCAATTAAGTTTATTTTTTTTTATATAATGCCAAATCACAACAAATATCTATTCAAGGTACTTTAAAAGATAGGGTTTTACAAAATATAACGTCAGAACCAGGCTCGGGGTGGGTTGGCCATCTGACTCTACTGGCTGGGGTTCAAAAGAAGCGAACAACAGGCCACAAAAAAAGACAAACAACAAGCAGTACCTATCTATTTATAGACCACCACTACATATAATTCACTATAATTAACTAATTGTATTTTCTCTCCCGTAGTTCACAGGGCAGGAAGCGTTGCTTCACTTTCTCTTTGTGTCTCTCTCTCTCTCTTACTTTTTCTCACTTTCTGCAGGTTTCCCAAGCCTAGAAGCTGTATGTTCCCGGTGTGCAGTTGCTAGCCCATCTAACCTGCCCGTTGTTTTGTCGTTGTTTGTTGTTATTGTTTTGTGACCCGTTAATTTTTTCTCTCTTTCTTTCCACTCAACCAACCCATCAAGGTATAGAACACCATGTACCATTATATTAGCCATAACCATAAGTCATTTAAGGTTACCTTTCCTATAGAACAGGCCTATATCTTGTTCCTTTATTAAAAAACTAAATAGCTTTATGTTATTTATCTAATTTGCACAAAGGGATGTCATACCTGTCTCTACATGGTCCCACATTTACAATTCTACCCTGCTCTCTGTATCACACATAGTGGAGTTCCGTTCCGTTGTGCACACACAGACACATTCACCCACACACACTCGTGGGCAGAGGGCGCACAATGGGAAAAAATGCAGTCAAAACAAACCAGTCAAAGTCTAGTAGTGAATTAAAATCATTGTTGAGGCAGTTAATGTTAACATTGTTAAAGTCACTATAATTACTTTATCTGTACCAGAAAAATTACTCTACAGTGAACACTGTGAAGTACATTTTCAGCACTGCTATCCAGTAATATCTATATACTGTACATACTCACACTGCTTTAACCATATACTGTACTTACATGTATATATTTTATTTATTACTGTACTATTTGGTTTACGTTGTCAGGTTTTTTTAGTTAATTTATCTCGTACTGTGCCAGTTTAGTCTTTAGTCTTTAATTAAGGCCCTTTGGTCAGACTATCTTTCTGACATTCTAGTGTACTTAAGCTGTTGTAAAAATGCAATTTCCCCATTGTGGGAAAAGGTTTTCTTATCTTATCTTATCTTACATTTAATTGGATAGAAAGCCTGAAAATAAAGTTTTTGAGTTGTTTAGGTCTAGTCTAGGTCTAGTTGATAGAGTTGATAAACAGAGAGGATGACCACATTTACTCCTCCTGTAAATTTTTTAGCAAAGTGGCAGACCAGAGCCCAAGAGGTAGAGATAATTGGATTGATTAAAAAACAGATGCAGTAAGGAAGCACAAGGCAAACAGAAAATCACTCCTAACAGAGGGGAAAACAAGACTAGGGACAGCATGCTAAGAAACTGACTTTGAGACAAATAAGCAGGTTTAACACAGAGTCAGGTTCAGGTTCAAGTAGGTATGGTTAAACAGGTTTACAGCAAGGAAGACAAAAATGGTCTGGGGTTAAGCAGACAGCCCAAAACATCCAGTTAAGAGTTTAGTCCAAAACTCAGTGTCATATAATCAGTCCAAGGTGAGCGATCAGATAAAGGTTCACTTATAGAATCCAGAGGGTGTCAGGGACAGGAGACAGGTTCAGGATGGCCATTGTCGGTATAGGGGGATCAGGCAGAATAACAGCTGGCTAGAGAGTCACACACTGAGGACATGCATGTAGACAGTCTGGCTTGGAACTGAGGGAAATGGTTCAGAAACCAGAAACTGTGGCAGAAATATGAGTGAACATAGAGAACAAAAGAAAACTATGGCCAAAAGTGAAATAAATAGAAACTAAGACATGGATTAAGACACCTCCACTTCAACCAGTGCTTCTAGGGATGGTTAATATGATTTTAAGGGGGCTGACTCATTTAGAATAACACATTCCCTCTGCTGCAGCCAGATTTCAGTAAGGCAAATCTATTTTATGGTCACTTGTGAAGCCATTTACTAACAGGGATAAAGACATGAGAGATGTGATATTTAATGGTCCATATTTGATAGTTTTCCTTTTATATAATCTGCCACAGGAGTAGTCTTTATTTTTATTAAGGTCTTATGAATGGGTGAATGATGAGCAGTGTTAGGTGCTTTGACTACCAACAAGGTAGAAAAGCGCTATGTGATCTCTTTGCACTATGTTCTTGACAATTAATTTGACTTCTTTCTAACATGGAATCAAACATGACACTCAACAAGCCCCTTGCCAGTTCAAGTTTTTTTGGATATCTTAAGATTTATGACAATTGAAGTTTGACTGCAGCATTCTTTCAGGTGGTAAATTCCTAGAGACCCATTGCAACATGCAGCTCTCCTGCCAGGGCAGCTTCAATCGTATCTGTAGTGACAAAGC
>OMLM01020406.1:13372-33510 GCA_900302695.1 Helostoma temminkii | reverse complement strand
TATTTTAACAAAACCCACAATGACCATATTTTGTAAACCTGTGATGGTGAGAGGGAAGTAAAGCTCAGGGCAAATGAAATAAATTTTTCTCAGGGGAGCTCTTCCTAAGTAGGAAGCAAATTGTAGTTGTTCCTGTTTAGCATAGGGAAACTCCCCACTGGTGATCAGAAAATGGCATGTATCTGCCTAATTAGACTCACACAGAAATTAAAAGGTAAGTGAGAGACCATGAATCACCATGGACTCACCTGAGTTCTTAGCTCTTAGTAGTGTAAGATGTAGATAGCTCTAATGAATTATGGGGTATTGTTTGTAGAATTTTGAGAAAAATAATGCATTTAATTAATTTTGGAATAAGGTTATAACAAAATGTGGAAAAAGTGGAGCTGTGAATGTGAATACCCTGTTACAACCGATAATGAAAAAAAAAAAGTCAAAACACTTGTGCATGTCAGAATCTTTGCTAACAGTGCATAAGTGGGGTTTAAGAAAAAAAATTCTTTCTAGGAATACTTTATGAATGAGGAACATTGTGATTTCTGATCAGTATTGTAATAATGTCCTTATTTGAATGTTAATGCAATGTACTGTTCTTTGAAGGAAACTGTTAATGTGCCAGCACACCACTTAATTAACAGTAGTGTTTGTCTTGGTACAGGAGTGCGTCTGACTCCCATTGTGAGGTGAAAAGGCTTATCTCCCTTGCTTCATGTCAGAAGAGCTTAGTAGAAATCCTGAAGAAGCAAATGGATTTGTTGCAACTGTATGCAACCATGACGTCCAAACTTTTCACTCAGTCTACCAGCCATCAAGGCAGTACAGAAATGAGACAGCAGCCTGAAGCTTTCTCCGCTCCTTCCTCCGCAAACCCACAACCAGGATATACTACAGAACACAAGAATCCACTGACACAGACACAAGCAGAACACAAAAGCAGGCATCTCTTTAAGCTCACACAGAGGGGAGTGTTGCCATTAGGAAGTGCTCTACATCTGTTGTTGAAGGTCAGACAAAGCTTTTCTCTTTCTAAGACCTATTTCATCCTTGTGTAACATCATCTTCTCTTGAGAGTTGTTACCAAACAAACTTGTTAACATCCTGAAAATAACTAAATACAACAGGAAAAGTTATAATTGTACTTTACATGCTCTTAAAGCCATATTTTTCAGTATAAATATGGCGTAAAACCTATGCTAATGTGAAGACATGCTGTTAAAGCAACATTGCAGAGATATTTTCTTCTAAAGGTTTCTTAGCAAGGCTCACGCTTTCAATTGCTCAGCTTGATTAGTAAGCTTTGTAGCAGTCTTATTTATAGTTATTAATAATGTCTAAAGGGTTGCGTACCAATTGTAGCAGTTGTGATGCCATTACTCTGCAGTTTACAGTATCAACATGGTCATGGACATTTTGGTAGCAAATAATTAGTTTGTTCTTTATCCTAAAAAGTAGTAAAGCATTGACAACTGAAACCCCAAGTCATCCCACATTAGTATGGCATCTATGTTGCAGCTGTACAGGCAACATAGACTGTTGTTAGTTCTACTATGATTTTTAGTTAGAGTGATAAAAGAGTGATAAAAATAACCTTATTATCTTCCCTCTCCAGGATCACATGCATCTTGCTCATGTGCTGGGTGATAGCTCCATAAAGGATAGAAAAGGCAAGTTGCACCAGGGCCCTGAACACTGGATGGAGTCTATCCTTGGTAACAACATCACTGTCAGTTCAGCATATGCCTGGGACAAGGTTAGACAACCTGCTGGAAGGGCTGCAGTAACTTCAGCTAGTCATAAATTCATATTTTGTATTTGAACTATACTCAGTTGGCAGTAAATGTGGTATAGTACTTGGCATGGAACACCAATGCGCAGCCTAAACAACCCTGCAATAAAACCTCAGATTCAGTTACCTGTATGTTGGACGTACTCCAAGATCTATACACAATCACTGTAAATGTGCATGTGAATGCAGGAAAATACAATTAAGCTGGCAATTGTGTACTTTTGTATACAAGTATACAATTGTGTCTTGTATACTTTTGTTCATATGGTGTATCTCAGCTGCCAGTAGGAGGTGTGGAAACAGGAGAAGACACTATTAGGATGTTGAATATTGTGTGGTTACTCTATATTATGCATCTCAATGACAAATGCAACAATATGTGTGCTGCTGAAAAACACTGATACATCTTCACATATCCCACTTTATTAGTAAATAAATTGAATGTATAATCACAAATGCCAGCTATGAGATTTTTGTGTTCTTTCTCACAAGTAATTCACTTCTGTCACTGTTTGTCTAGGTGACATTCAGAGACAAACCTTTGTCATATTACTTGACGATGGAGGCTGATGAAAACACACCAAAAACATGCATTGGTGACAACATTCGGCACTGCAGAGCAGCATCTTTTTCAAACCTGCTGAACACAGGTATGTTGTTTCTGTCTACTGACATGCTTAACTCTGAGCTCAGCTCTACACACATCATGTCTCTTACACTTTCATCATAGCTGCTCAAACAAACAGATAAATAATAAGAGATAAGAGCCAGCATGCAGACAGATGTCCATAATTAATTACATGCTTCAAATACCTGTACCTATATCTGTCCTTTGCAAAACAGCCCCATTAAAACAAACATACATTCATTAAAAAAACAACTTTGTTTGTAAATCCTGGTTTTTGATGTTTTGTGTTTCTGCAGAGGCAGCCAGTCAGGGCTATGTGATGAAAATCAAGGTAATCCGTTTGGTTGATGATGAGGGACTTGTACCAAATGCTATACTGGACAGTGTTTGGGAGAAGCTCTTGAATGCGAAGCTTGAAGAATGGTGGAGTGAATTGCTATAATTATCTTTGTGCACATTATGTCCATATCTGTGTGAATGCGCTGTTCTGTGCTCATTTGGGTTGTGGTTAAACAAAAGCAGGTAAAATGTGACTTGTACTGAGTTATATGATTACAAAAACTACCAGCAGGATTAAAACGCATTCCAGAGTATTTATTTACCTTTGTTCTCATGAGTTGGTTCCTTAACTGTTTGTATTTTCGGTCTCCTGTTCATGTCAAATTAATTGTTTAAGTTGCTAGCAAAGTGATTCTACTGTATGGTTGCAATTTCAACTACTAGAGTGTTAGACAAATTTAGAACAAACACAGAAATATTTATAATATGCTTGGCTTGTAGCTATATGCACCTACCCATGATACCTATATTTGTATAGGTACCATGGTATCTATATGTACCTACCTATATTTGTATTTTAAATGTAATCTTAACTACAATCAGATTTAAATCATAAAAAATAAAAAAAGTTTATAAATGTGTGTGAAAATTTTAATTACAGGGTGGAAACTGATAATTATCGTCTTATGTGTGAATGGAAGGCTCACCAAGGCACACTGTAGTCAGTCTGATACACAGTTGTGTAAGTATCTTTATCTTTGCCATGTAACATTCTCATTATTTTTCCTTGGTTGTGAGAGGCGATTCATGATATGGAGTATGTGGTAAATATAATGTGCTGGATGTGATCGGAAATCTGCCAGGATACTTACTTACTAATACTCCTCACTGTTGCTCCAGTTCATGATGGAGTTTTGGGCATAGCAAATGAGACCCATGAGCGGCTCTACAAGCGCATGCTTTTTACACATGATAACTTTTATTGTTTCACCAATTGCCCTGGGTTGCATTCTTTAAGAAACTGACTTCAGAGATGCAACGTTACTGCATGTATAGAAGTACCAGTATGATAGACTGTTATTGCAGTGCCAATTTCTAAAGAAAAATTGGTGAGCAAAGTAGACAAGTCACTACAGAGTGTGATTCCTGTAAGTGTTACATAAATACTGTATAAAGCTGGACTTTTCTGTGATGTACTTAATTTGATTTTTCGTGTTATGATGATATTTATTCCCTCATTTTCTTAATTTTACTCTAACAGAAGAAATCACGGAACAAATGATTTGATTTGATTTTGATGTAATGTGCACTCAAGAATTAAGATTAAATAGTAATTTGGATGTTAAACATCTGATTAATCTCTGGCACAAAGGACAATGTGTCATATGTATAGGAGAAAGTCAGGCTGATGGTGTTTTTTTAAAATCACATGATGTGGAAATTATTAGAAGAAGGGACATTTAATGATCGACTGTTTTTATAAAGGCAGTAAATATCAAATTATTAATGTATACATTGCTACTGATAGACCAAAGAAAATGCAGCTAATTAAACGATTGAAAGACTTATTATTAGTGGGTTACAATGTCATTTTATGCAGGGATTTTAATACTGTCACAGAAGAAAATGACAAATGTAGCCCTGTTCCATTTAAACTGTCTCAGGAAGGAAAACTTTTGAATGAAATATGTCATGACACAGAGCTGATAGATGTATGCAGAGTCGCCAACCCAATCAAAGACAGAGTTATGTGAGATAACCTGAGCACCTTAAGGGAAATATTTAATAAAGCACATAAAAGAAAAGTTTTTTTTATTTTAGGGTTAGACCAGAAAAAACATTTGATTATATCTCCAGAGATTATCTCTGGGCTGTAATGGAAGCTTATGGTTTCCCTCAGGCTTTCATTCACATGGTTAAATGTCTGTATGTGAACTCTAAAGTTCGAGTTAAAGTTAACGGGGTCTTAACAGAAAGCTTTGTGTTGCAGAAAGGGGTGAAGCAGGGGCTTGATCATTAATATTTAACGATCCACTAATAACAACCTTTTTTTGCTTATAGCAGACCTTTCATTTAAAATTAGATACTGAATAATGCACCAAACAGGCATAAAATTATGACCACCTTCCCAATATTGTCTTAGTCTCCCTTTTGCTGCCAAAACAGCATTGACCCATCGAGGCATGGACTCCACTAGACCCCTGAAGGTGCGCGGTGGCTGAGGTGGGGCCCATTCCATAATGCTCAATTGGATAAAGACTGGGGGAATTTGGAGGCCAAGCTAATACCATTTCCATGAAAGAGTGTACATGGTCTGTAACAATGCTTAGGTAGGTGGTACGTGTGTAGGTGTAACAATCACATGCATAGCATGATCCAAGGTTTCCCAGCAGAACATTGCCCAAAATTGCCTCCGTTGCCTTGCCATCTTCCCATAGTGCATCCTGGTCCCATGTGTTCCCCAGGTAAGCAACGAACCCGGCCATCCACATGATGGCCACCTTCTTCCATTGTTCCGTGGTCCAGTTCTGATGCGCACCCCCATTGTTGGCGCTTTTGGTGGTGGACAGAGGTCAGCATGGGCACCTGCTGCAGCTATGCAGCCCTATGCGCAACAAACTGCGATGCACTGTGTATTCTGACATCTTTCCGTCAGAACTTTGTGTTCTCTGTATTGAAAAATGCCCAGTGTTTGAGTTAGAAACAAACATTGGAGCAGGGACCTGGTGATGGAGAAAAAGTCCTTAGTTGTTCTTTAAAGGGAGAGCAGTTCATAAGATGGAGACACAGTTATCTTCAAGATAGCATCCTCAAAGTCTTCCTTCCTACAATGCACAAGCACTTCAACTGAGAAACCAATAGTACAGCAACACCTGTGCACAGGTCACAGAGTTAACAGTTCCACTTTCGAACAATCAATAAATATTAGAAGGTTTAGAATCACAGGCCACAGAGAAAAATTTGGTTCATCAAACAGATTTAGGCAGATAAGGGGAATTACAAGAGGCAATGTCCAAGAAACACATAGAAACACCAGAGTCAAGCCAAGCAAACAGAATCAGAAGAAAAAAACAGAAGGCATATCAGAAGAATCAAAATAGGTCATTTCCAAAAAGTATTATTCAGATAGAGCAAGCTGATAATCTTTCATGGTTGTAGACAGTCTAGCTACCTGAGATGGTTGCTAGTCCTGCTTATAAAGAGAGGGGAAGAAGTGAAACTGATAAGGTGACTACTGGGTGAAGTTAGTCAGAGCAGGAGTTGGAAATTGGAAATGGAAGCTGTCGGAGTAGAGTTGGAAACAGAATTGAAAGTGAGGGACTACAAAATACAGCAGGGAGAAGGAAGTCAGCAGTGAAAACCATGACATATTGTGCCTTGCAAACAGAATTGAAAGTGAGGGACTACAAAATACAGCAGGGAGAAGGAAGTCAGCAGTGAAAACCATGACATATTGTGCCTTGCAAACTTCTTCCAGATTCTTTTCAGATTTACCTGAACCAGCTCTAACTATAAGCTTTATCAAAAAGGAAAATTTTAAGTCCAGTCTTGAAAGTAGAGACAGTGTCTGCTTATCAAACATGAACTATGAGCTGGTTCCACAGGAGAGGAGCTTGATAGCTAAAGGCTCTGCCTCCCATTCTACATTTGGTAACTCTGGGAACCACAAGTAGACCTGCACTCTGAGAGCAAAGTGGTCTGTTGGGATGATATGTTACTATGAGGTCTTTAAGATACGAATGGACTTGATCATTAAGTGCTTTATATGTGAGAAGAATTTTAAATTCTATCCTGGAATTCTATCCTTTTAAATTCTATTCCCTCCAGGGAGCCAATGGAGGGAATCTAATGTAGGAGAAATATGATCTCTCTTACTAAGTTCAGTCAGAAATCAGACTTGCTTCTAATTTTAGAGATTCCTCAGGTGGAAGAGGGCAGTTCTTCTTTAATATATGGGTTAAAGGAGATATCTTGGTCAAAGATAACGCCAGTGCGTTATGTCATCTAAAGTAACTATATGATTAGACATTGTATCTCTGAGGTTTTGGGGCCAAAATAGAATAACATAAAATAATGTAATAAAGGGCAAATTGGATATCCGTCAATAATTGGTTATGGACCAATGTTAGACCAGATCATCTTATTTTTACTAACAGGCTATGTACCACAGACCTTTAAACTTGCTGTAGTTAAACCATTACTCAGAAAATCAACCCCAAATATTCTATTTGGTGTCTAATCAAATAGCCACTTCAGAAGATATAGCACTGGCGTCTAGCATTACTATGAGGAATCTTGGAGTCATCTTTGACCAGTGTTGGCACTATATAAATAAACTTAAATTGAACTGAATTGAATAAAGTCTAGTGGAGTGTAAGATCCTAAGAGAGAGACTGTCACATGAGTTACAAAAATAGTTATAACTCATGTGACTAGGGTTGGTCTAGGGTTAATTAATAATCCCTAATTAAGTAAGTAGTATATTGCTGCTACTCCACCCTGACTAGGACCATGGTAATTAATATGACTTGGAGGGCTTGACTTATTTAGACCAATATATTCCTCCTGCTGCAGCCAGGTTTCTACGGGGAGCTATGCTAGGTGGCCTCACAATGACTACTGGGGCCTGGCTAACTGGCTTGTTTTCCATGGGGCAATACCTCCAGAGCTGAGAATATCTTGCAAATACCATAGTCATTAAAGGAGGCAGAGGAGAAGCTAAACATAAGTAGAAGCACAGGGAAAGAGGGGGGAGTGTGCACCAGTCCCTCCTGCAGCAAAACACACCCACAACATCATGTCGTACTTCACATTTAGGATGGTGTTCTCAGGCTTGCAGCTTCCACTTTTTCCCTCCAAATGTAAGAAATGGCCATCCATCCATTTTCTGAACCGCTTAGTCCCTGCAGGGTTTGTGGGTGTGCCGGAGCCTATCCCAGCTATCATTGGGTGAGAGGAGGTGTACACTCTGGACAGGTTGGCAGTCCATTGCAGGGCCACATATAGACAAAGACAACCATACACACTCCCACTCACACCTATGGGCAATTTAGAGTCTCCAGGTAACCTGAATGCATGTCTTTGGACTGTGGGAGGAAGCAGGAGTGCTCAGAGAGAACCCACAACCTTTCAAATTAGCAGTAGCAGATTCTAACATATCATTATGTCATTATTATCATGCACAGAAACCTGCTTATTATTGTGACACTTTGATTTGTAGATGTTGCCCTGTGATGGCTGAAAGATTCTCTTATGGGGCCCATGTTTATGGTAGGGCCCCTAAACAAATAAATCCAATGTTCTTGTGAAATACTAAATAATAATAAATGCACTGTAAATCATAATAAAAATCTAAATAATATATATATAATTTACATAGAAATTAAAGATGCTTTCTGTGAAAATCAGCAGGTCACCTGACTATCTCACCTCACTAGTATTCCAGTAAATATCCTGTACAATAGACAACTCACTGACCATTTGTTCATTCATATTTCAAACAGGTTACAGGCTGCTGTGATTCCTATCATCAGTCAAATGATTTATTTACCTTATTTCTGTCTATTTCTATCTGTATTTATTCCACATAATGTGGTCAACATACATTTTTGCATCAAGCAGTACTGTATGAAATGAAATGGTAGGCCTTTGGTATCCTGATGAGCTAGTGGGTTGGTGTGGAACTTGCTTTGTATCAACGTTCCTGTAAGTAGTAAGAGATGTAACTGTAACTTTATATCAGTCTCTAAAACAGCTTTGTTTTTTTTGTTTGTTTGTTTGTTTTTTGTTTGTTTACATAAAACTTTGTTTACAAAATGTTTGGCTTCAATGTCCCATTTGCTTATATTTCAACTAAACAACAGTCCACATGCAGACTATTCATTCAAAGGTTTGGACACACACCTGGTTATGGTTATGTTAAATGTGGTTCAATATATTTATGTATATCATTTAATTATATACACACACATATTTCAAGTGTATTTTCACGGTGAGATAGACTTGCCTAAAATCCCATCCTACCTCCTCCTTTCCTCCAAAAGACGGAGAGCTCCTCATCCTCCTCCTTTTGATTGTCTCCTTACTTCCTATTTGCTTCCCTCTGGTGGACACCAAGCCCAATAGCCACTTTTGTCAGTTTTGTACAGTCATAAACGTCGCATCTGTGTGGACATGGGGCAGTAGTTTTCACTTTACCACTGTCCTTTAAAACTCTGCATTTTTAACCAAACAATGCAGCTGATTTTTCGGATTTTCAATGCCTTATAATTTTTGACATTCTTCTGACACATCAAATCACACCTGAACAGAAGACATTGTAGTTTTGTTTTGTTTTTATTTTTCATGTTCCAAATAAAAAGATAAACATGCCCATTGAAATTATTGGAATGAAATTGGGAAGCAGCATAATCCTTTAAGCAGATGCTTATCTACCCCCCACACCGCCACTCCCCGCCAGCAGACTTTTATTTTGGGTTTAATTGAAACGGAAGTAGTTGTTGTTAAAAGCGCGACAACACACTCAGCACAGCGTTTTCTGTGGAGAGGTTGACGCGTAGCAGGGACTAAACATGGCACCACTTGGACTGAAAGCCATCGTTGGAGACAGTAAGAACTGTTAATTTTATTTCTAACGATGCTATTATTATCCAACACTGTTGACATAGATCCGCATGTTATGCTATTTACTCCAGAGGTATGTAAAGTAGACCTTAGTATAGGCACGAAAGGTATATTAACAGACCTACCGTATAAGCTGTAAGCGTTCCTATATTATATACACTTTCTGATTATTGGAGATACTACTAGACAGCGCACCTGCTGGTGTGATTTGTTTTATTAAGGCTGGCCGCAAAAGAACATCTCGCGAAATTGTAATTTCCGTAGATTTTATTTTCACTGAGAGGAATTTTACAAAAGTTATTGGTGATCATTAAATTTCAGTATTCAGTAGTCAGTTATTGTGTGGGACAGTCTATAAGAACACAGAGTCCTGGTTTGTTGTAAATCCTGCCTCGCTAATCTTTGTGCGGATTAAGTCCTTTGGCATCGTTCTCAGGGGAAGTGGAGAGGTGCAGGAGGAAAGATCCCATTGTTACAGCCTCAGGTGAATTCAACTATATGTTGTATAGCAACATCAATACGCAGTAGTCCATTGCTATTTCCATTTTAAGGTAGAGCAAGGCAGCCAAGGCAGTTTGATCTCATGCTAACTCCCATTAGTCCCAGTGACTGAAAAAAATTTTTTTTTAAATTTAACATTTATTCACAGCATAATAACATTAATTAGTGGTGTATAACATACTATAATTGTAGTTCTAAGCAGAAATAATTAAGTGTACGTGCATTAAAGTTTTTGTAAACAACAAAATAGAGGCTGTTCAGTGGCATGTTGATGACTTAAGTTTGAACATACACAGCCTTGCTGACAGCTGAATTTCCGCACTGTATGTGACCCTGAAGTGAAATAAATTTCCTAGTGTATCTTGATTATCAAATGATAATCACACTACATTGGAAATGGCTCTGTGAACTTTTATGCTTATACTGTATACAAAAAATTCGGATTAATTAAATGTTTTGTAAGAAGTGCGATGTATTTCGTTTTTATCAACATAACAAGGAGGCATTTGTATTGTATCTTAACCTTCACTGCCATCCTACTATTAAAAAAATGATTTACTTGCAGCGTTTAAAAGCAAAAAAAAAAAAAAAAAAAAAAAAAAAAAACTATTATTTTCAATACTACTGGGTCTAAAAGCACAGTAACACAGATAGTTTTGTTAACTGTTTAACCAACCAACCAGGTTTACTATATATATTTTAAATCTGAGGTATGCAATACTAAGGCAAAAATAGTTAAGACAGTAAATCTAGTAAGAAAATTTTTATAGACCAAGATCTACATCCAAAAGTTTGACTTAGGGCCAATCCTATTTCTACCCCTTAGCCCTACTCCTCCGTTTTGCATGTGAGGTGTAGTGGCATCCCGATTCCCTTTTGGATGGAGGGGTAGGGCTAAGGTAGAGGGTTACATAGCCCTTGAAACAAAGATTTTTCAGGACACACTTCAAATGAAAGGATTTCTCAGCATACAGATACATGGACAGTATGGCTGCACACACAAACGAAGAGACCCACAAATATAAATAATTTTGCAATTAATAAGAATTTAATTACAACAACCATTGTTTTATGTTACATTCAATCTTGTGCCCATATAGTTACAGTCATATTCTTCACTGAAAAGTCGCTAGTGTTCACTTTCCATCATTACAATTACATTTAGTTATTTGACCAACACTTTTATCCAAAGCAAGTGACGGACAGATTGAGGAACAGTATATATCAGTAAATATCATTCTAGATATTCCTTGTCTTTTACAGACTTCCATAGTTTTCTAACTTTTTATTAAATATTGCATTCTGTATTCTATATCTCTGTACTGTACTTTGTGTGCTTGTGACAGGGTTAGCGTGTGAATTACACTACGTATTCTGGGGTGTGGGGGTTACTTTGAATTGTGAAGCACTTGAGTAGTGAGAAAAAAAGATATTAACCACTGTGTCTAATATTTCAGGGAAACTTACTACTACTAATTACCATATATAAATAAACCATGAAAACCAAGATGAACCAAACCCTGATCCGTGTTACATTGCTGACAACACATGATTCAGATTCTGTACTACTCTCCAACCATTCACTCACTAACAAGTTGTGGCTCACCTTAAGGAGTGGACATGGTACGATTCACTTGAGAGCTGTGAAATATGATATTAGACTTTTATCGAGGCCATGGTTTCAGGAACATATTTTATGACTTTACGATGTTTTTATTTTGTTGTGGGGTTGAACTACTGATGTTGCTCTTCCTGCTTGTTAAGGGGGTCATTGTTTTGTGGCAATTCAACTCAGTGCTGTGTGGACAAGCGGATAGACAGGAACAATCACAGATGTAATATATAATTTATTGTCATTAGTAGCATTTCTCAGACAGCAGTGTCTGGCTGTGGGATTTGAAATATGTAATCCATCTTGAATGGAAATGTTTTTGATAAATGAAACGCGCTTCCCTTGAAATCAAAGCCATTCATAATTGCTGCTGTAACTTATACAGCTTGCTCAATATAATATGGCCCCAGTGTCAGGCTAATATGCTTATAATACATGTAGCGGCATGTAGCTCAATTGGTAGGGCAGTCATCTTTCAACCCGAGAGTTGGCAGGTTTAAATCGTAGTCCTCCTGTGGCTACATGCTGAGGTGTCCTTGGACAAGACACCGAAACCCCTGACCATTGGCGCCTCAAAGGGGCAGCTTGTCCAAAATGCAAATTTCCCTACTGTGGGACTATAGGGGTTCCATCTTTCTTGAAGCTGCTCTTCAATTGAAATGCCACCTTGGCTGTCTATGGAGCAAGCTTATCTTGATTTATTCTGAAGACTGCGTTTATGTGAGGGCATGTGATGCTGATTCCCTGTGAAGTTGTGGTTGCTGACACACAAACATCCCAGAAATAGAGGAGGGGGGAGGGGCAGGGGGGTGCAGTGGATGGGGTAAGAGGATTGTGAGGAGATTATAGGCAGTGATTGCAGTGGGCCTTAGTGTTCATTCTGACAGACTGGACAGCCGCTTAAACCCACAGAGATATAAACTGGGACACTACTCCAAGCTCACAGGATGTTGTGAAATTCTGTCTGTGAATTCTGTCTTACAAGCAGTTTTATTTATACCTCAGAAATTGATTAATATGTTATTCTATCTGTAATTGGTCCCACCCTCTAATAATCTATAATCTAATTGATTATATTACACCATATATTATATGGCATTTATCCTTTGCTGGGATGATTCAATTCCTAAGATGTTTTTTTTTCCTTTGCCCTGCTATAGGCATGATCTGGCATGAAATTCAGCCAGGGATAGTTGGAAAACAAGCAAGCAAGTGGTACATAAGTACCAGGTTTGAGAACCACTGGTATGCATCTCCAGTGGCAAAACTCTCTTGTTCTCCAGACTTCAGGAAGTCATTGACTGCAAATAATTTTTATTATTTATGTATCCACAAGTTTTATCCAAAATTACATTTATATTTACAATTATGTCAAATACTATTGAGCCCCTAAGAATGGCGGTACTTAAATGGCTGTAATTTATATAAACGATAAAAGCCATAATTTTGTGAAAACTCTTAAACTTAAGCTGAAAGTCTACACATCCATCACATCTTGATTGTTTTATTTAAAATCCATTTTGATGGTGTATAACAGCAAAATCATAAAAACTTTGTCACTGCCCAAAAAATTTCACATTTAAATTAAAAAAAGATTGTGCTGCATCTGGGTTGGAACAACGCCGACACAATTACTCACACAGTTACTCACACAGTTACTGCACCAACATATCTGTTGATCTCATACCTATGGTGGTAGAATTTTTAATTGTTTAGCCTTGAAGAAATGTCTGGGATGTTTGGAATATTTGCTGATGAGGCTATTAGTAGTAGGAATAGTCACTTTCAGACAGTGTTTATATTGGGTGGTTTAGTTAATTGTTCATCACTGTTCTCAGCATCCTCAAATACACACAGGTTTTGTTCTCTATTCTGTATGGCAGACAGAGGTGTGATGGAGGCAACAGGCCTTGGGTAGAAGCTGTTCATCAGACTATTAGTGCTGGATTTCATTGTCCTTAACTGTATGTAAGTGGGCGGCACGGTGGTGCCTCACAGCAAGAAGTTCCTGGGTTCCATTCCCGGGGTCAGCCAGGGTCTTTCTGTGTGGAGTTTGTTCTCCCAGTGTTTGCGTGGGTTCTCCCTGGGCATTCCGGCTACCTCCCACAGTCCAAAGACATGCAGTTGGGTTGATTGGGGACTCCAAATTGCCCATATGTGTGAGTGAGAGTGTGAATGGTTGTTTGTCTATATGTGGCCCTGCAATAGACTGGCGACCTGTCCAGGGTGCACCCCGCCTCTCGCCTGAATGACAGCTGGGATAGGCTCCAGTACACCCGTGACCCCTATGGGGACTAAGTGGTTCAGAAAATGGATGGATGGATGGTAAGTGCAGGGTTTTAAACGAGGTATGGTAAGATTAACTGGTTTGTGTCAATACATCAATCCTGCATGCCCAATGCGAGTTGAACTGTAGAGCCACTACAAATCGATGCAGTTATGGAAAACAATCGAGGTTAATTGGATATGCATCACTACAGTATAATATTTGTGATATATAGAATATGTGATTATTAGGTGTTTATGCATAAATGACTAAGCCAAAAATGTTATATTTTCATAGTTTTATTCCTTCTTAATTAGACCTGCTTTACATTATTGCGTGCCATGGATGTATACTATTGAATGCATACTGGAGTTGAGCATAACAACCGTGGCAGACGCTAAGTGTGTACTAAGCTGTGGATTATAAGTCAAAAGTTTGGAAGCACTAACCTTGTAGATTTTAAAAGAGGTGGGAAGCTTGACGAGTCAGATGCCATGTCCTCCTGTTGTTAGACATTATGTAGGTACTATAACTAAGCCTGTGTGACCTAGAAGGCTTCTGCCAGCGCCCCAACATCAACAGCATCGGTTTGGATTGATTTTCCCCTACGATCCCTAAATTAAAATATTCTGACACCAACAAAAAATACACATCCATCTTCTGAACCACTTCATCCCCATAGGGTTGGCGGGCGTGTCGGAGCCTATCCCAGCTATACAACGGGCAGGGTACACCCTGAGATGCGGAACATGCCGAGGTGGCTCGGCTCTTACTGAACACCTCCCGCAGGTCGTGGTAAACGCTAGGAACCCCTGTGAGGTCTATTAGCGTGGGGGGAGGCTCAGGCCTAGCAGAGGAGAGAGGGTTAGCAGACCGTGGACAGTTAGCTAGGCAAAAAGAACTCTAATCCATGACCTTGCCTGCAGACCAACTGATGTGCCGGTCATGCAAGGTGAGCCATGCGAGACCCAGCAACAGACGTGAGTCCCTGCAAGAGTACATGTTAAACTCTAGGCTCTCTTGGTGGTTCCCCGATACCACCATCTTGACAGGAGCAGTCCTGAGTTTAACAACGTGGATAACGTGATTGTCCAGAGCACGTACCTCGACTGGGTGAAGATGCTCAACCATTTTCAGCTGTAGCCTTCGTACCAGTGACTCGTCTATGAAATTACCCTCTGAACCAGAGTCGATGAGGGCGTTGAGCTTCATGGAGTTGTCATCTCCGAAGATCTCTGCAGGCAAAACAGGGTGAGAGAGTGGGAGGACATAGGTGTTGTTTTGCTCATCAGCGCCTCCCTGCAGACTGATGAGCACTGGCATTTAACACTGGCGTGCTCTATGTCCAGCTTTTCCACAGTAGAGGCAAAGACCACCCAGAAGACGACGCTGTCGTTCAGCTGCAGGTAGGTGTGTCCTCCCCAGCTGCATCGGGTTCCTCTGGGGCAAATTCTGGAGAAGGTGCAGGAGGCGGAGCCTGATGCCTTTCACCCAGATGGAGAGCTTCCTCTGCTGGGGAGGGTCTAGGCCCAACGGAGAGAGGAGGCGGAGTCGCACACCCCCGTGTGCGTCGCTCAGTCTGCCGCTATGTGAAGCGCTGGCCCGTGGCCACTGCCAGCGGGATGAGCTCCTTTAGTTTAGTGAGGAGAGTGTGTCCTGCCAGCTCGTCTTTTACGCTGTCTGCGAGGCCCTCATAGAACTTATCACACAGCGTCTCCTCCTTCCACCTGTTCATGACCAGGGTTCGAAACTCGATTGTATAGTCCGTGACTGAACGGGCACCCTGGGAGAGACGGAACAGTCTGGCTGCAACCAATCGACGGTGAGCAGATGGGTTGAAAATGGAAGTCAACTCATCTGCAAATTTGTCAAACGAGGTGCAGCACTCGTCCTGTTTCTCCCACTCAGCCATTCCCCACTCATGAGCGCGTCCGCCAAGGAGGGAGAGAGTGTATGCCACTTTGCGACGCTTATTAGCAAACATGTGCGGCTGTAGCTCAAACAGTAGTCTAAGCCCAGCCAAAAATGAGCGACAGTTGCATCCCCGAAGAAACGTTCGGGAGGAGCCAATCAACCTCGCCGAAACAAGATCTAGCCAGGAGAAAAGCCTTTTTGGCAATGGTGCTAACTGTATTTTGTATATTTATTATTGAAATAATGTGAAACTGACTAAAGTAATAATAAATAAAAATTTCACTGAATATTAACTAATGAAAATCAGACACTGTAATTGGCATCACAGGTGTCTTCACACTTGTAATTAGTCAGTCTGCCCATTTAGAGGGTGAAAAGTAGTCACTGTGGTTGTTTGGTATCATGTACCACACTGAACATGGACCACAGAAAGCTAAGGAGAGAGTTGTCTCAGAAGATTCTAGACAAACATGTTAAAGGTAAATGTTATAAGACCATCTCCAAGCAGTTTGATGTTCCTGTGACTACAGTTAATCATATTATTCAGAAGTTTAAGGTGCATAGAACTGTAGCTAACCTCCCTGGATATGGCTGCAAGAAGAAAATTGATGACAAATTGAGGAGACAGATAATGTGAATGGTAACCAGAACAACTAAGCAGGTTAGAAGGGAACTCCAAAGGTCAAGATACATCAGCGTCAGATTACACCAGTCGTCACAGTTTGAGTCAAAGTGGTTTTAATGGAAGCCTACCGAGTTACACTCCACTGTTGAAAGCAAATCATAAAAATGAAAAAATGTGTCTTAAAAAAACCACACAGCTTTTGGGAGAATGTCTTTTGAGCACATGAGACAAAACTGGAACCTTTTGTTGTCTCAATCTCAGCTTTATGTTAACGGGTGCAAAAATGAAGCACACAAAGAAAAGAGCACCGTATATGATGTGAAACATGGAGGAAACTCGGTTATGCTCTGGGGCTGCTTTGCATGGCATGATGTGAATGACATCTCAAGACTATCAAGGCATTCTGGAGAGAAATGTGCTGCCTGGTGTCAAAAAGCCTGGTCTCAGTCTCAGGTCATGGGTTCTCCAACAGGATAATAACCCAAAACACAGCTAAAAACACCCAACAATAGTTAAGAACTAAATACTATTCTGAAGTGGTCTTCTATGAGCCCTGATCTAAATCCTATTGGACATCTGTGGAAAGAGGAGTGGGCTAAAATGCCTGTCGACAAGCGCAGAAGTCTTTTTGAGAGTTACAGAAATCATTTAATTGCAGCAATTGCCTCAAAAGCTTGTGCAACAAAATATTAAGTTAAGCGTACCATAATTTTTGTCCAGGCTAGTTTCATTAGTTTTTTTTTTAATGCTTCTGTTATACCACAATTTAAAAGCAATGAAATCAGCAGGCTATATGTTTGAATGTTTTTTCTCACTGTCTGACATTATATAAGACAACACTTTACCTTCTTTAGGTCAGTTAGAATTACCAAAATAATTTCTGTTTGCTAAATGCAAGAATGAAGAGAGAGAGATTTTTATATTACTTTTTGTAAAGTCAGAAGTTTACATACATTAACCTGTTTTTACAGCAACGTTTAAGGCGGCTGTGGCTTGGAGGTTGAGCAGTCATCTACCAGTCATAAGATTGGTGGTTCGATTCCCGGCTCCTCCAGTCATATGTCGAAGTGTCCTTGGGCAAGACACTGAACCCCAAGTTGCCCCCGATGAGTCAGGTCAGCTGCATGGCAGCTCTGCCATCAGTGTGCTTGTATGAGCGAATGGGTGAATGAGAAGCAGTGTAAAAGCGCTTTGAGTACCAGTAAGGTAGAAAAGCGCTATATAAGTGCAGACCATTTACCATTTAAACAAAGTCACGTGACTGATAGTAATTCTGGTTAATTTTCAAAGTAAAACATTAGACTATGCATAAGCTGTAGTTGGCTGACTGAATGCACCCAGTGCCACTTTCTTCTCTTAGCACATCTTCTCTGCTCTGCTGCAATCAACTGAAGGCAAGAGTTTTTCTTCTGCTAGACAATGTGTGTCAAACATACAAAGTAACTGAGAATGAGGGCTAATACAGATTTAACAACAATAAACAGCAATTATTAGATCAATTAGTGTTTGTTTAGGGCTAATTTAAGTACATATCCTAATTCCTCATGGTAAAACACACAAATAACCACAGAAAAGATCCAAAATCTAGAAGTTTGCAAAAAGCCAGACACACAATGCTCCACTTCCATTTGCTCTCTGTGAAACATGACGCTTTAGATAAGACAGACTAAACACAATTTGCTATTGTGATGCCTCAAAGCCATGCCTGGTGGAAAACGGGTAAGGTTACTATAGCTTTAAACTAATTGGAAAAGCTCAGATGATAATGTCATGGCTTTGAAAGCTTCTGATAGTTAATTGACAACATTTGAGTTAAATGGAGGCACACCTGTGCATGTATTTTAAGGCACACCTCAAACCTGTGCTCCTTTGTGTGATGATGGGAAAAAAAAATCAGCCTAGATATCAGGAAGAAAATTGTAGACCTTCTCAAATCTGTTTCCATATGCTTGAAGGTGCTATGTCCTATCCTATTCCTAATCCATAGGGTTCAATATGCCGTCGGTCCACCCTTTGCAGCTATAACAGCTTAAACTCTTCTGAGAAGGCTGTCCACAAGGTGTGTTTATGGGAATTTTTGACCATTCTTCCAGAAGCGCATTTGTGAGGTCGCACTGATGTTGGACGAGAAGGCCTGGCTCTTAGTCTCCGCTCTAATTCATCCCAAAGGTGTTCTATCGGGTTGAGGTCAGGACTCTGTGCAGGCCAGTCAAGTCATCCACACCAGACTCTGTCATCCATGTCTTTATGGACCTTGCTTTGTGCACTGGTGCACAGTCATGTTGGAAAAGGAAGGGGCCAGCTCCAAACTGTTCCCAGAAAGTTGGGAATGGTCCAAAATGTCTTGGTATGCTGAAGCAGAGTTTCTTTCACTGGAACTAAGGCGCCAAGCCCAGCTCCTAAAAAACAACCCCACACCATAATCCCCCCTCCACCAAACTTTACACTTGGCACAATGCAGTCAGACAAGTACCGTTCTCCTGGCAACCGCCAAACCCAGACTCATCCATCAGAGAACACGTCTCCACTGCTCTAGAGTCCAGTGGTGGCGTCCTTTACACCACTTCATCTGATGCTTTGCATTGCACTTAGTGATGTATGGCTTAGATGCAGCAGCTCTGCCATGGAAACCCATTCCATGAAGCTCTCTGTGGCAGCAGCACACAAGGAGAAAGACTAAGTTTAGTAAGTAAGAAAACATTGAACATTTATGGTCAGTGTCTCCTTGATATTCAACCTATAACTTCACACAGTAACTTTTAACCAACCAATAATTTCTATTACTCCCTCCGCTGATTACTCTCCCTGCCTAACCTTTTTATTCATATATACTTTGTACACATTGGAGGTTTTTCGAGCATAATTGGTATTTAAGGTCATACAACCAAAATCTCAATCATTTAAATAAAAAATTTACTAGGTCACTCCAAAACCCTAATTTTTTAAGCATTTCAGGTGTGTTTCAGATCGTTGTCCTGCTGCATAACCCAAGTGCGCTTGAGCTTGAGGTCATGAACTGATGGCCGGACATTCTCCTTCGGGATTGTCTGGCAGTCGTCCAGGTCCTGAAGCTGCAAAGCTGCGCCAGACCTTCACACTACCAACACCATGTTTGACTGTTTATACAATGTTTTTTTTATGAAATGCTGTGTTAGTTTTACTCCAGATGTAACAGGATGTAACAAGTCTTGGGGATAATCAAGATGTTTTTTTGGCAAATGTGAGACAAGCCTTTGTGTTCTTCTTGCTCAGCAGTAGCTTTTACATTGAAACTCTCCCATGATGCCATTTTTGCCCAGTTACTTTCTTATCATCTTATCTTATCTAATCATGAACACTGACCTTAACTGATGCAGTGAGACCTGCAGTTCTTTAGAGGTTCAATTCAATTTTATTTATATAGCGCCAAATCACGACAAAAGTCATCTCAAGGCATTTTACAATGTAAGGTTTAAGACCTTACAATACCACAAAACAATAAGGAAAACCCAACAAATCCCCCTTGAGCAAGCACTAGGCAACAGTGGAGAGGAAAAACTCCCTTTTTTAGGAGCAGAACCAGCAGAACCAGGCTCAAGGTGGGCGGCCATCTGCCTTGGCCGGTTGGGGTAAAGAGGAAAGAAAAAGAGAAGGAGAGAAAAGAACAGCAGATCACAAAACCAATAACAACAGCAACAACATTAAACAGGCAGGCAGGCAGGTAGGACGGGCCAGCAACTGAACATCCGGAATACACAGCTTCAGGGCAAATGATACCTGCAGGATAGAGAGAGAGAGAGAGAGAGAGAGAGAGAGAGAGAGAGAGAGAGAGTGAGAGAGAGAGAGAGAGAGAGTGAGAGAGCGAGAGTAACACACACATACAGCATGTATACTTATGTGCTCAGGAGAGAGAAAACAGAGGGG
>OMLM01020406.1:0-13352 GCA_900302695.1 Helostoma temminkii | reverse complement strand
GAAAGAGATCATGTTTGTTTTTATCTGAGCATGTCTACATTTGTACACACACAGAGAGAGAGAGAGAGAGAGTGAGAGAGCGAGAGTAACACACACATACAGCATGTATACTTATGTGCTCAGGAGAGAGAAAACAGAGGGTTAAGAGAAAGAAACAGAGAAATGAGTGAATTAACTCATTTGCAGGACTACATGAGCTACACTATAGATACTGAGTACATCAACTGACTGAGACCGGAGCCCAACCCACTACCAGGAACTGATAAAAGGTAAAACCATGTTAATTAAAAGTAAGAGCATATAGATGTGTTTTAAGTTTAGATTTAAAGACTTCTACTGAGGGAGACTGTCTGATATCGATGGGGAAGTTGTTCCAAAGCAGAGGGGCGCGGTAAGAAAAGGCCCTGCCACCAGCCGACTTCTTTTTTACCCTGGGGACAGACAGAGCCCTGCATTCTGAGAGCGAAGGGCACGTGATGGATTTATCAATTTGTGTATAATGACTCTCACCATGGTTCTCCTCAGTCCCAAAGCCTTAGAAATGGCTTTGGAACCATTTCCAGACTGATACATGTCAATTACTTTGGTTCTCATCTGTTCTCAAATTTCTTTAGATTGCGATATGATGTGTTGCTTTTTAGGTCTTTTAGCTGCTTCACTTTGTCAAACAGCTTCTATTTAAGTCATTTCTTGATTCAGCATGTCTGGCAGTAATCAGGCCTGGGTGTGGCTAGTGAAGTTGAACTCAGCTTTCCAAAAAAATGTGGTTAATTACAGTTCATTCATGATTTAGCAAGGGGATGACAATCACTTTTTCACATAGGGCCAGGCAGATTTGGACATCTTTCTTCCCTTAATGAATAGTTTAAAAACTATACAACAAAAACAACTACTGTTATCTTTGTGTAATATTTACATGTGTTTGAACATCTGAATCATCTAAGTGTGACAAATATGCAACAACAACAACACGAACAACAAAAAAATCAGGAAAGTGACAAATACGTTTTCACAGCACTATATGGTTCCCCCACTTTGTTTCTGTATTTTCATTCTCCTCCTGTCACCTGTGGATGTGTGTCACCTCCTTCACCTACCCTCACTCAGATTCTTCAATGTGACTTTTGTTTCATGCTGTTGTGTTTTCCATCTATTGAAGTTCTGTTAAAAAAAGCATCCCTCTAATATGTGTTGTATAATGCAGAGAAAAAAGTATTATCTCTATATGTTGTCACACCAAGGTCAATGGGAGTGCACGGTCTTGCCTCTTCATTTTCTGACAGCTTAATAAAACTGCTCATACACCTCTGCCCTTTCACTGTGGCCTTTTTTATTGCCCCTATCACACCTAGGGCTTTTTCCAATGCATTCACGATAAGCCAGTTTTGTGCAAGCATCAGAGATAAAGAGGAGTTCTTTCTCTTCTTTTTCTAAAGCTTCTGGGGAGAAACAGTCACACATGGGAGTAGAAGACAGAACAAACTAAAGGCTGTAGGATATGAAAAATGTGAGAGCAGCATGTATGTGTGTCTTGTTATTTGTTTGTGTTTATGTAGACGTGTGTTTATATGTGATATAGGATCTGATCTTAGTGTGCAGCTTAGACACGAGAGCCACCAGCAGTTTGTCTGCAACAGAAGCAGTATTATTAAATGTCTAGTCTTCTGGAGTTTGCAGTTATATTTGAGTGTTGTTGTACTTATTTTACTGCTTCAGCTGCTTTTTGTCTTGATGAAACTGCATGAATTTCAGATTATTCATTTAACAGCCTCTCATGACATGGGCATATGTTGTGCTTCATTTATCAACAGATTGTTCCATAGATTGCAAATAAATAATGGCTAAGCTACCTGTAAGAATGAAGATACATCTAGGACCAGAACTATTTGGACAATGACAGTTTTTATGATTTTGCCTTTATACACCATCACAATGAATTAAACAAAAAAAACAATCAAGATATGATCGAAGTGTAGACTTTCAGCTTTAAGAGGCTTTACAAAATTATTATGAATATGATTCACCCATTAGAAATTACAGCCACTTTAAGCAAACTGTCTCCATTTTAAGGCCCTCAGAAATATTTGGTCAAGTGGCATAATTGTAAATATAACCATAATGTTAATACCTGGATGAAAATGTCACAATCCATGCTCTTGCTTTATTCCATTACAGTTCTGCCCTAGTTTCTCTTGTTCATTCACTGTTAGATCCACCTGGCCACACACCCTTAGTCATGTTCCTGACACACATACTCTCCCAATCAGTCCAACCACTCACACTTGTTCACTCCCTCCCTCCTTTACTCAGTCTCCTCCCCTCTGCTCACTCTCCTCATCAGAATAACCATGTCCACACATGTTCTGCTTCTTGTTATTGACCCTGTACTTGTTGTGGACTATCTGTTTTTACCTTTTTTCTAGAAACTGGTCTTTTCTTTGTACCCGTCTTTTCTCTAACCTGTTTATGCACCTGTGGGTGCAGCCGTTCTCTCTCCCACCACTCACCTCTACAGCCTACCTGCCCGTCCCCACCTGTACAATTTTTTCACACACCCATTCCTGGTTCTCGTATTCACTTACCTTTCTTGTTCCTGAATTCTGTATCCTCTCATCTGCAAACCATCAGCTGTTCTTCATAATAAATCGGGCAATGTTGTTTATATTACATGAGCTTATTGAAATAGAAATTGTATCTTCAGGAATATGTTTATCACTGTTGCTCGCTGGCTCATCCGTGACTTAATGTTAATCCTGTCAAGTAGATGAAGTGCATCCATTAAAGGAAAAAGTTCTTGTGTTACGGCAAAATAAAAAAATTGTTTTTCTCTAATGTACTAGTCCTAAACAGGTCAAGTACAACTTGACATGCCAATCAGAATTTGATTTCCACTGCCCAGATTTGATCAAGGCAGACAGATTCCAGCCAAGCTATTCTAAGATTGGATTAAGACAGCCACTCTGCACAAGAATTTATAGATTTATTGCTTTTATGGTCTGTGTGTATACTTGTTTGTGTGATGATGTGAGAATATATGTATATTACAAGTATTGCATTAATTGGCTTTTTGCTTTTCTGTGACTGTAAAAATATCCCCGGTGTCTTAGTTCTCCATCTTGATACATGTGCCACAGTGACTACCTGTGGTTTTCTGTCCTATCAGGTAGTTAGTTAGCTCTTTAATTGAGTTCACCTGGCACCCCCAGTGTAAATCTGTTCCCCTATTAAATGGCTAAAATTACTAAAGCAGCAGGGCTCTGAATGTTAAGCAGCAGCAGTAGGAACCAATGCTCTGACACCTGCTCTAAATGAAAATGCTTGAAATGTGCAAAATAAATCAATCCACCAAAAACATACCACACTCTAATCCAATGCTACAAGAGCACTGTGTAGTACTTGTGCACCACGTCATAATTAAAGAAGTATATCTTAAGTGTAGTATGTAAAGTTCCATGTAATCTCTGCAGTGTGGTCTGATTTAAAAGATTTAGTTTGACAGGAGACAGGCAGTGAAGAAAAGGACCAATCCTACCACACTTCTACCATTAATGTATGTGTACATGACTGTGTGTATATGTGCCTTGCAAAATAACAAAACAAGATTAATGCCACACTGATACACAATCTGAGCTGTAAACAGTTTGTTGAGTAGCCTGACAACGGAAAGACCGAAGAGCTTTGTGATGCTGAGAATAAATAAAAACCAAGTGGAAAAAATGACAGACCTGTAATGGAAAATCACTGCATGTTCTTATGAGTCTGGGAAAGTGCATGTGGAACAGTAAACTCTATTTGTAGCACAGACACAGACTGGAGAGAAAGAGATTTAATGCTTATACCTTCCTGTGGACTTGCTTTGATATACAGTGCATTTTGAAAACACTATCACACAAATTCCTGAGGCAACACACACACATATTTCTAAAAGTGATGTATGAAATAATTAGAAGTGGGAGATGCATTTTGAATAAAACATTGCCATGTACATGACAGGGAAACATTTAATTCAATTAAATTCAGTTTATTTATATAGTGTCAATTCACAACAAAAGTCATCTCAGAGCACTTTGTAATGTAAAGTTTACGACCTTACAAAATGTAACATTACAACTTATACAACATTACAACTTATATAGAAAACCCAGCAAATTCCACTAGGGCAGCACTGAAGTGGAGAGATGGAGAAAACTCCCTTTAACAGAAGAAACCTCCAGCAGAACCAGGCTCAGGGTGGGCAATCATCTGCCTCAACCAGTTGGGGTATGTGGAAAGAGAGAGAAAAGAACAACAGGTCATAAAAGAGCAACAACAAGAAGCAGGAGCAAAACACTGGTTAGGGTGGATGGGTCAGCAACTGAAAACCGGGGACATACAGCTCCAAGGCCGCTTGTTTTATTGAGTGTTTTTTAATAATGCTAACTACAGGAGATATGTATAGAGTGAAATCGGTCCAAGCACAGAATAAATTGGAAACTTTATACACAAGCACTTCAATTCATGTTGTTGAACATCAAACGCTGTCTCCTAAAAATTAGGAGACATTCTGACAACTAAACTGCAAACTCGATTCCGTTTTCCTGAGAAATGTAATTTCAACATATGGTCATTATGACCATTAGTTATTATGTTGAGAAAACGTAATCCGGTTGCAATTACGTTAATCAGAAAAGCGTAATCTGGATTGCAGTTTAGTTGTATAGGAACGTCATTTCTAGGAGACAGGGTGGAGGACATCACCACAAAACACTTCTGGTAATAAAAAAGTAATTTTTTGTTCATCAGTTGTGTGTGTTTGAAACTATCCTTGGACTGTTTCTGTATTAGCTAAAAAAAATTCCAGTGACAGTGAAGAAAGTGAAGGAAGGAATGTAGAAATTGGAGGAATTCACCCATTATCAATAGAACTTATCCTGATAAGGGTTGCAGCTGATCCCAGCTGCCAATGGGCAAGAAGAGGGGTTGCCGGTCCATCACAGGGCTGAGCCAGAGAGAATTCAACCATGCAGACTAACACCCACTGACATTTTAGCATCACCAATTAACCCAAGTGCATGTCTGGACTGTGAGAGAAAAGCAGATTGTCCAGAATACACAGAACGCAAGAAAATGCAAACTCCATACAACAAAGCTGCAGCCAGCTGGCAGGTATGAAAACACAACCTATTAGCTGCGAAGCAGGAGTGCTACTACTCCATCACATGCCACACATCAGTTACACACAATCAGCAAAAATCTTCCCCACTGTAAACCTTTTATCACTAGGATTGTTGATCTCTGCAGGAAAAGCTGCAAACACAGCAACTGTGTCGCACTAGTCTACTATTCAGTAATGAGACAAAGTGAACCTAGTTTTCCTGTCCTTGTCTAATCTTTTAACATATATGTAGCATTTATTTGCTAATGTTAGAACATAACAATCTCACATTAAACCACAAAACCCACATCTATATTTGACCCTTTTAGATCTATGGGTTTGTCAGTCATATGATGAAGTGTCTATTCCAGGTGTTCTCCAACCATTCCTGCAGTCACAGCTTCTGATTGACTGAACACACCTGATCAAGGTAATCAGCAGCTTGTAGGGCAGGAATAGTTGGAAAACAAGTAACAAGATGTATTATAAATACTAGTAACTAAATGGCAAAAAATATTTGTACTTTCTTTATGCTTTGTGTCATAGAAAGTGCAACTTTCCGCTTGCATTTAAGCTCTTGTTGTTTCACTTCAGCTGATTCATTCCTTCCAGTTCTGGACACATTTGATAAAAAAGAAAAGTAACAATATTTGTGGTGTCATCAAAGGGCAGAAACTTGATCTCCTCAATAAACTTTATTGTGCCAACATGTTCTCTGAACGCTGTCTCCTTCCTGAGGGCAAACAAAACCTCGGTGAGCAAAACTCACAGCCAATATATTGTGGCAACTTCAATCAGACACACTGTTTCACCTGAGTGTGTGTGTGTGGGTGTGTATGAGTGGAGAGGAAAAACATCTCAAGGCAGAATCTATGGACCAAATCTTTACAATTTTTAATTTTAAACTGAAGGAACCAGCACGCGTCCACTAGCAGGAATTAAAGGGTTGTTTATGCCCAAGGCGCTTAGTTTTCTCTAAGAATTCTATACTGGAAAAGTATTCTTTTTTCTGTCCCACCCACAGGGAGATCAGAAAACATGTCACTGCAGGTTTAATTTCAAGAGGCCAAAATGTCCTTTTTTTAGATTTTTAATTGTAATTGCACAAATAAATCTACATTTTTTTCTTGTGGCTCCCAATTTTCTCTGGACCCCCCAAAAACATTCTTCAGTCCTACTTACACACATCGTTAATCCAGTCTGTACACCTATACCCACTGCCAGGCTTCCACAGTCAGGAAGGTCAGCCATAGCTGCCATACTTACTTACTTACCTAAAATGCACAGCACCACGTCAAACAACAAATTTTTAATTTTTGACCTCACTAGTTATCTGCTGAAAAGTATGCTGGGTATTTCCATATACTTGTCAGTATACTTCAGTATAATTATAGTATAGGTCTATGTACATAGACTTTCCTGTATACTTGCCATTATACTCCAAGTATATTGGCAAGTATAATATATTGTATATATATTATCTGTATACTTTAATATAGTGAAGTCATACTGGACTCATCTTGATTCTTGAAGGTATTTATGTTTTAGTAGTTTTCAGCATTAATCCCGTTTCTTTTAGAAGTAGAAATATGCTCATCTGCAGCTCATACACATGCACACACAAGAAGCACAGCAATGTAAACACTATGTGAAGGTGATTCTGTTTAAACTAAATCTATACTACACAAGTCAGCAAAATATATTAAAATAACCATATTTAGGATTTTTATTGATTTTATCTTTGCAATAAAAGTGATCAAATTTTAGATACAATATTAAATGTCTTTTTTTAGCTGCACTTAAAAGTCATAACATTTCTAAACTCAGTTGCCAAAAGTAAAACTAAACACAAGCACTAGTATTACAGACAGCTCATCCTGTCTGGTGCTGGAGAAAGAGGATCCTGTAGGACTCAGTGCCTTAGGGAATGTTGCCTCCCCGCCCTTGTCCTGCATCACATCTTCCTGGATGATAGGAGTCATTACAAACCCAGAGAGGGCAACTTAGAGAAAGAGCAACTCAGAGGGCGAGGATGGATTAAGGGGACAGGAAAGTCAAGAAGACAGGGAAAGAAGAAGAGCACAAGGAGGGACAGGAGTTGACAAGAGCAGAAAGCAGGGAGGGTGGGACAAGGGTGACAAAGTGATGTACTGATGATGGGGAACACGACAAAAGGCTCCGCATATTAAAGCCTCTCGCTTCTATGTGGGTGACAAAGTAACTGCTAACAAAGGAAGTTAGGCCAGACTTTGAAAAACAATGTACGAGTGGTTGGATACTGAACAAATCATCAGCAGAATAGTATAATAGGAGACATTCTGACATGTCAGATTTTACTGCAACTCTGGATCTTTGTTTAAATTCAGTTTCAATTCAATCCAATGCAATTTATTTATATAGCACCAATACAGCAACAAAAGTCATCTGATGGCACTTTACAATGTTTAAGACAGAATTTAACAATACAACTATATGGAATTAAATAGAAAACCAAGCAAACCCCACTAGAGCAGCACTAAGAGACAATGGAGAGGAAAAACTCCCTTTGATGGAAGAAACCTCCAGCAGAACCAGGCTCAGGGTGGGCGAGCATCTGCCTTGACTGGTTGGGGTGAGTGGGCAGAAAGAAAGAAAAGAACAACAGGTAAAAAAACTATAACAAGTTGCAACAACAAAACACTTGGGCAGGTTGCATGGGTCAGAAACTGCACACTGGGAACAGACAGGACTGGGAGCTGGTTCCACAGGAGAGGAGCTTTATAGTTAAAGGCTGTAACTGCTGTGAAACCAGGTTGATTACAGCCACCATCCATGAAAAGTAAAACCTCTCAAGCCTAGAAAGACTTAAATACTGATTCTAAACCAAATCATTAGGATTCATGTTAAACTACAAAAAAGTTCCAGAGACAAAAACACCAGACCTATCTCACTCACTAAAAATTAAATCATTGCCTTTAATTGTAAATGAATAGTCTAAATGGTTTTTCTTGCTTTGCTGCTACTTAATTTGCAGTTTGTGTGTGCATGTGTCAGTATTGAAAACATATTGTGGTACCTACTTCTTGTAAACAGTTTTACAGGCTGGATCTAAGTAGACAGTTGAGTGACAACTGGTGCGATATAAGCTTTGTCTGACTGATGGAATTGTTTCCAAGCCTTTCACTTTGTTTATTTTTGGGCTCATGATTTATTCATATCCCAGCCAGACACTATATTTCATGTATTATACAAGCTTCACAACATGTTTGTTTACTTAGGGATCACTTGACATACAATGCATTTGAGGAAAAATGAACTTTATTGCAGAAAGTTAGATGACAAGATGAGGATATTCGTTGAGTGACGACAGATTAGTTTGTAAATTTTGTGCCAATTAAACAGGTGTGAATTAGGGAAGGTAGGCAGATTATCTGACCTCTGAACAGAGCTAGAAACAACATTGATGAAGAATCACAATAAAAACCCATTAGTTTTGTGTTTTTGTGAATCTACAGCTGAGGAGAGTAAGCGCTTATGGTGTGTTGAAACAAAGGACAAGATGTTTGTGATACTGTACACTCGGTGTTGAGCCTCAGGCACTGCAGCTGCTAGTGTCCTTCAATAGCTCTAACTCAATTACTTGTCTCACCTAATACAATTTTTCTGCTCTCTCATTTGATTAGCAGCTCTGAGCAGATAATCCCTCTCCATCCCGTGCAGCCAGTGATCATCTACTTCTGTATCTCTCTGTGTGGAATGTTTCTGAAAGGTCACCGTGCCATTGTGACAGATAGAGCAGAGCTGCAGAGGCCGCTCCCATGTTTATGCGTTGATTTTTATGTATCTGATTGTGATGTGTGAAATTACATGTGTTTAATTACCTTACTTTGCACCTGTGTCTGTGCTGCATCAGTGATTGTGCTGCTGAAATCTCATTTTCCAGGGTCACTGCCTGTGTGTATTTGATACCTGCTTGTATGTCTTAGTATTTGTGCAGCGGTAAAAATAGCCCAGCATACGGAGTGGACAAGTGTCCATCAGCCTTTTCCCTCCTAATCACGTCTCACTGATCACGTCGAGTAGATTAGTATTTGTTGTGCATGACATTTTCCATCCTCCATCAACATCTCATGCCACCAGAGGTAATTCCACCTGGAATACATTCACCAGGAAAATGATTATTTGTCCACACAGCAGGTGACATTGGCAGAGTAAATTTGTATTAGGAATCATCCCCCTCCACTGCAACTCACAATATGTCTGCCTCGAGGCTGTCTTCTTAATATCTGCAGCAACAGTCAAATGTAGTTAGAAAAATACCGGCAGTGATTTTATGACATTATTCAACAGTGATGTGGAGCTGTATTAACATTCTGGTGGCAGCGTGCGCGCAGCCAAGGCCACAGTCTGCTACTCAGACAGCCATCTGAGAGGCAGAGAGTAGAGCGAACGCAGATTAACAGCGAGGAAAAGTATGAGTGAAGACGAGTGAAATACTGTCCTGGGGAAAGTCATTTAAGTTTGTTCCCTGCCACGATTCCAGTATATTTCTCTATGGGAATACGAGGGAAATAATTAGTTCATAAACCTTTACATACTGCAGCACTATGGCTGCTATACACAATTATATTCATTTCCTATTATTGAGTCTAAATGGCTGCATGGTGTGACTTAACTACCAATTACATGCAGCATGTAGTATGAGTGCTTACTCACATATATTGACTTTTTTTCAGAAATGTTATCAATCTTTGCTGTTTAAATGTTCTTCTTCCATTTTGTATGTCCAGCTCTCCAGGGTTAAACATCCTTTTTTAATCTAAAACAAGTAATAGACAAAGATTGAAGTCTAAAATGTTTCTTTGAGGTTGAAGTTGAATGTGGCTTGGATGGGCATACAATCCTGGAAGCTGACGTATCAGTGCAGAAGTTTAACATCTGTGGAGGAATATTTCATATTTTTATTACACTTTTTATTAACTTTCAGAGAGAAGCACAGAGATGAAACTTCTATTAAGTAAAGTTAAGACATATAATAAAATATTCAGTAACTTCTGGATTATGCAGCCAATAAAGTGTAGCCTTTTCTCCACAATTACAATTTGCTACTTTCCTATTACAGCTCTGCTTAGCACATCTGTTGTCTTCTCTGCAGCCACAGAGGTGGATGCATAACTATTGTGGCATTTAGAGCACCTCAGCACCAAACTGATGCTAAGTAGGTAATGTTTACCATGTTCACCTTTTTAGATTAACTAATTAACACTTGTTAATTAAAGTGAATGGGAATGAGATTACCTCTGCAGATACTAGTTGACTTTAGTCACAATTTCAAACAAAAGCATTTTTTAGGAAAACACTTCATACAATGATTTGATTTTCTGTATTCAAATTCAAAACGATTTTTAGAACCATTTTAGAGTTTCAGTTATACATAAAAAGGCATCAGAGGAAGCAGTTGGGTTCTACTTTCACTCCACTCAAGTCGCACACGTATATTCCAAAAAATCTTAACATATCTTAAACCATGGCCTTACTTCTAAAAGAAATGAAGATCGATGGCCGATTTCTGACTGAAAAGTGTATTTTGACTCAGACTTGACCTGGTGGTGTGAGCGGTACTGTAGGCAAATTGGCAGGACAGAGGATAATGTTCCCTCCCTTTAAAAAAAAAAATTGCTCCAAGCTATATTCATAAGTTGACCCATGTTGTTCTCTGCAAATTTTGTTTTCCAAATGTTGTATGAAAATGCATGACGATACCAGTGGAAGCACATGGATGATGATGGAGCCGGACATCACAGTAAATCTGATTTCAATCAGCCGAAGTTTTAACATAATGTTGGAATAAACGTGTGTGTAATTTATGGTGTGTGAGATTGTGTATTCATATTGTGATATCCAGACTGTGATATCATATATCATCATTAGTTGAAGACCAAACACTGTTACTAGTGTCTGTAGTCTATAGAAAACAAAAACCTTGCCTGTACTTGGTTCACCAACACACACATTGCTTTTGTCTTTCCTGCTGAAAAAAAAAAGGAAAAAACAAACACAAACTATTTCCGCCTGTACCCTCCTTGTGGGTTAAGCTTTCATAAGAGTCAACGGCAACAAGCAAATCCTTAATGATGAGTAATTGCATCAAAAACTCATATCTGTTTCCTCTCAAGTGAGTCAACAAAGCAAATCTCCCGTATAACAAATGGCGACATGCCAGTAATCGTTAAGCTATTATAAGAGGATGGGCTAATTACTGTACATCTGCAGAGAGCAGGGGAGGTTGCCATTATTACAGCCGATTTCCCACTGCTGTCAGTCTAGCTAATGGGAACCTGCACCACAGGTTCCCAACTTCGGTGCTCATTTAATCTCCTGATTAAGTGCTGCTTGACCTGCACTTGGAAAAGTATGATAGGGAACATAACTTTCTGTTATTGTGTTGTTGTGCTCCTCAGTTTGAGCTTCACCCACGTGCTTTAACTTGCAAGTGTCACACAGCGCAGTAAGTAAAAAGCTCATCAGTAATCCATACAGCCTTCAGATGGCATACATTTACACTTTAACATTCAGCTAATGGTTTTAACTCAGAGTTTAGAAAATAATAGAACAGAAGGGCAAAGTCCCTCAGCAGCAGCAGACTTACTGTGGCATCAGATGAGAGCTCGTTTGCAAGAGTCATCAGAAACAACACATTTCGTACATTTCTGCACTAATGACCATATGTCGCAGATACGTCAGCAGCTCCAGCTCTAAACCAGTTGTTCCAGAGACAGGCTCTGAGCGCGTAGTTTCAGATCGGGCAGAAACAAGGATTTGCACAGGTTTTCAGAACGAAAATGTACAGACACATTCTCAGGACTTTCTTTATTAAATCAGACCATAATCTTTCCCTAACCTTAACCAAGTGCTGTGTGTCCTTAAACATAAACACAAAAATCGTAACAAAGGTTTGAAGCATTTTACCCATATCAACACACAGGTGGCAGTGAACAAGTAAAGACCAAATGGAGAACTAACCAAACAATGACATGAACACAACCACAGATGTGGTTTCAACTGTGGCAGACAAATGTCAGGGGACAACAGCTCTGAACCATAAAAGATGCTCTTTGCTGACGCTAATGTCAAACCTGCAACGGTATGCATTGTCATACAACACTGACAGAAAAACCCAAACATCCATATTAGACAAAGGTCAAAGTCTCACTACACGTTTTTGCGTGTAACTGCAGCTCTCAGAGGGTGGCTGATAAATGAGATGATTCATAAGAGTGACTCTGATAAGAAAGATTTAGATTACTGTGGGAGTAAGATCTTCATGCTTGTAATGTGGGATGTGAAGTAATGATTGAAGAGCGGCCTTTTGTGAATAATACACAGCAGCTCACATGAAACCTCAGTGTCCTCAGATGTTTCTGTGCAACAGGAAATAACTCACACTACCTGCTAATCAAAATATAGAGGCCTAAGCATAACAATAAGCAATTTGTTGTTATGTTAACAGCAAAATTAATCCAGTTGTAATTACAATGTTACAACAAACTTTCCATTTGCAACTTTTAGGAGACAGTGTGAATGTAAGTCATTGTTGCTTTTAGTCTTTTGACTTTTGTTGGCAGGATAGATAAACATGAGCCTTATCTTTAAACATCTAATCTATTTTTGATGGGAATCCTCTCTCTTTCCTTTTCTAACTTGTGTTGGAGAAACTAGGCCAAGGCACATCACGTAAATAAGACCATGTATTGTGCAGTGTCCTAGCCAGGCAAAATCAACATTCATTTTCTGGATAGTCTCTTTGCATTCCCTACAGTGACAAACCCAGGAAGTGAAAACCACTAAATAGTGGAATGGCTGAACACTATGAGCTGCAGTACAGATCACACTGTGTAGCTGCAGGTTGTTTTGCTTCAGTCTTTACTGTGCTTGCTGAATCTAATGATGCTTACAGTTGACATTTCACCTTAATCATGTTAATATTCAAACACGAGCACTAACCACAGTTGCCTAGACTACAAATGAAAAACTGTCACGGGTTGTCTCAAAATGGTGGACCCAAATGCAGAGCTGGACAAAGGGAGTTAAGATAAGAACAAATTTTAATACTAAATAAACTAAGACAAAAGGGACAGGAGACAGGTTCAGGTTGGGTAGAGTAGGTGTCGGGCAGATCAGACAGGAGAATATATGACTAGAGAGTCGTAGTGGAGAGAGTGTGGTCAGAAGAGTGAGG
>OMLM01020405.1:40995-74338 GCA_900302695.1 Helostoma temminkii | reverse complement strand
AGGGGGGATGGGAAGGTCAGAAGGTCACATTGTGAGTTTACACTCAGAAGGAAGTCTCGTCTCACACTGGGTAACCAAACTTCCTGCCCTTTACCTTATTTACACTTACACTTACACTCAGCATCGCATCTGTTGCACTACGCTCACACCAAAGTGTAACAGAGAAATAACACATAACACATGACACGTAGACTTGGAGTAAAACCTGACATGTGAACACATGCCTGAGACCTACATAACAAGTCCTGCTGTTGTCCACATTCCTGGGCTGTAGCCCCGTGTCAAAGTAGGACTTCTGTCAAGGGAAGGTCTGTGCTTTGCCTTCAGACAGAGATGAATAAGCAACGTGAGGATTTAAATCTGATTTAAGTATGACAAGTGAAACTGTATGAATAACAATATGTATTCACTGTTGTCTGTGGTGTTTGTGGTGACAAAGTGAATCTAGACGTTTCGAAGTGCTGTGGAAATGTTTATGTAGTGTGAAAGATAGCTTCATGTCACATTTGGTTAAATTTGCAGAATTAATGAGCAGGCTTTTTTTGAAATAACATATTGTAAAAATCATGGCATGTAATATTATGCAAAAGTTGTTGGACCGGTTTCTAAATGTTTCTTCACTGTGTTTCAGTTGTAGTTCATTACAGTTGTATTGGAAGCTAGTGATGCATGAAAATGTCAGACTTACAAATGAGGTGACTTCAGGTGATGTAAAACTCGAGATAAAAGAAGCAGATGATTTATATAATTGATAGCTTTGAGACAGGATATTGAGATTTACATAGAATGTGATGATAAGGCTACAATAAGGTCCAAGGTAGTTATGCTTGTCCTACAGCAAACATTGACTTGGATAGCTCATTAACAATTTAATTTATTTATTTATCCACATTGCTTGGACCAGTGACCACACAGCCTTTATAGTTGAACGTTGTTGTAACACCTGTCCATATTTATATTCTGATAAGTTGTTGGTGTAATAATTATTTTTTTTTAAGTAATCTTTTAACTATGACCACTAATGTCACTACTCATTATTAAAATACAAAGTTCATTGTTCTGCCTAGTGCACAAATACAAATAAGCCATAGTAAGGGTGTGTGGGTATTTATAGAAAAAATAAAAGGACATGGCGAATGCAGGGAAATACACAAGTGCATGCCTTCATTAAATACACAAATGGGCCTAAACATTAGGAGTTTAGTCCTCAAAAGCCTCTCATTCTTGTTTTCTCCTGTGCACCAGGGCAGGAAATTTCATCACCTATTAACTATAGAGAAACTGCTGAAGACTGGCAACACAGGTTGCCATAGGAGCACTCGAAGGTCTGGCTCTGTAGTTACAGGTCTTTAAGGGATGGCATGTTTTTCCCCACTTGATGGTCACATGGGCACAGAAGAACACAGATAACATATGAAGTGCTGCAGTTAATAAATGTCCCAATGGAGAAATGAGAGCCTGTGTAGGTTTCTATGTGGTGATTGTTGTTACTGAGCGCTTCATTTTTGAAACATTTGCTTGTCAGAGAGGATAAATTGTAGATATGAACATTTGCCACACTAATAATTTTAGTTTCTTTCCTCTGCTACTTCTCTGTAACTGTTGACCATGTGTTTGACTATGTAAACGTGTGATTACGTATGAATGAAAATGCAACAGAAGGGGAAGACTGTCATGTGTGCAAATGGAGACGAAAATACTTCTCTCTTGCTTTTCTTGACTACTGCTCTAGAATTACTTGCCAAATCTGCCCTCATGTCTCAAGGGTGTGTGTCTCCACCCCGGTGGTAATGACAGAGTCGGAGTGCACAAGAGCTGTAACTCCATTTCACTCCCACTGCACCATAAACATATAAAAAAAAATCCAACACTGTAATCTGAAAGATGATAGAAGGTTCAAAGGGATAGTATTTCAGCATCTGCTCTGTCAGAGATTTTAGCCAACACAGGAGTGACATAGCAGCTCGCTGAAGGCTGTGACTGGGATCAGTTACACTTACCGGTCATTAGCATTGAACTGTAACAAGTAAGAAGTGGGTGAGACTGGG
Source organism: Helostoma temminkii (assembly GCA_900302695.1). Taxonomy (NCBI): domain Eukaryota; kingdom Metazoa; phylum Chordata; class Actinopteri; order Anabantiformes; family Helostomatidae; genus Helostoma; species Helostoma temminkii. The sequence continues at coordinate 72,290 of OMLM01020405.1, read as the reverse complement.
TTGGGACACTGGTTACAAGAAATGGATAAAAAAAAAATCATCTTGTAAGAGATTAAATGTATTAATACCTATAGAACATACTGTCAAGCAGGAAGCAAGGTAAAGTTAGTTGGTAGTTGTTTTCCACTATCTGAGATACAGGCTGACTCTTAATTGTAAGAAGTAGACTTTGCCAAATAATAATGTTGGATTGCATTTTGTTTCCTGTTGTAAGGTGTCATAAAGCCGGTACAGAAGTGTTAACCTGTTCAGTTCCCAGGAAAATCTCTAGTCTATTTTAAATCAGTAGAAAAAACCACAATACAGTTTTTTCCACATTGAGGAATTTCTGCATATTTACATATTTTTCAGCCCTGCTCTGATTGTTTTCATTTACCACCTCAGGTATGAATGCTGGTGCTGCGAGCAACTGGAGGAGATCCAAGTTTGAGGAGAAGGTAAGGACAGTGCATGGAACTATAACTATATATTCCATATAGAAAATATGGCAATGCAAAGTTGTGTGCTTGTGCAGGGAGGAGTAGAAGAAACCAAACTAAAGTGAGTGTGTGATTTCCAGGCGAGAAGAAGCCAGCATCCAGATTATGTGGTGGATTCAACAGTTTGGCGCTCCAGCTATAAGCCGCAAACCTGGAAACCAGAGGTGTGTGTGTCCACACAGCGACCATATTCTCACAAAATGACCTCTTTTGATCTCTGAGTAACCTGCCTGGGCCTGCCCCACTCCCTCCCTCCTCAGTACATTTACCTATGTGTACAGTGTGTTCTCTGCAGCAGCATCTGCTTCATCAGCTTCCACTGCTCTGTATTAAGCTACAGTCCAAATGTTTCACTGTGGGTGGATTTAAATGAAACAATCAAGACCTGCTTAACGTGGCTATCAGCTTTAATTCAAAAATATTGGATGAGCGACGTAAAAATAACAGACCTTTTTATTAATAGACCCACAGTTTGTCGGCTGAAAAATAATTGGATAAACTACATAATCATACTTTTGGTTGCATCGTTGCAAATCCTTTGCAGTCAATGACGATGATGAAGTCTGGAACCCACAAGCATCACTAGTTGCTGGGTTTCATCCCTGGTGATGCTCTGTCAGGCCTTTTTACTGCAGCTGTCCTCAGTTCCTGGCAGTTTTTGAGGTAATCTGGTAATGAGGTAACAAAATGTTTCAGTCAGATGATTAACTTGCCCATTGTTGAACATTAAACTATCTTGGGTTGCTTGGGTTGTGAAGCACTGTTTGATTTGGATGAATATGAGCAGGTAATGTAGCCCCAAACATACTCAGGCAGCTATACACACATCATTACCTCCGCCACACTACACACATAAAGTGATATACTTTGGATCATGAGCAGTTCTTTCTTTCGTCAAAACTTGATCATGGTCTCAGCTGTATATAGGATGTTGTTCCCGAACTGTGTTGGCTTTTATTACATGATTTTGGTTAAACCTGCCTTTTTGTATTTGAGATTTACACTTACTTACATCCTGAGTTAAAACCTATGTTTTTCCTATGAAGTATTCTAATAGTTTATTCTGAAGGGTGTTCTTGATCTGGCCACAGGGTTTTTTTGTCCACCTTTTTCATAGCTATTTGATGTTCCTGAGCTCACCTTCTTTCTTGCTACAGTGGCAGCACTTTGGAGAAAATATTTACAGCATGAGATTCCAAATACAAATGTAACTGTAGACTTTTTATCTGCCTACTTGTAATTTAACTAATGAAGGAAACCTGGACAGAGAAATTCTGAGCATCATCACTGGATGCCAGCAAACCTCTAAACTCTAAATGAATGGTGAACCTGATGAACCATAAACTGGCAAAGAGCTACATCCAAGGGTGTGGGTGTTTATTTATACTGTCACACTGATGTAGGAATCCCTTTAATATCTCAATAACAACACTAAGAATCAGTAACTGGTTTGACATAATATTTGGATCAACTTTGGTTTTTTGATTTTTAAAATGACTGTAGGAGCCAAAATCTGGTTATTTTACATGTACAGTCATGTCACAAAGTATTCAGGCCGCTTCAACTGTGGTCCAGCTAAACCTCAGACATAAACCCCATAGAAGATCTTTGGAGGGACATAAAGATGATGTCCCATGCTTCCCATGAAATTTGATGTAGCTTGATTGGATCAACAGGAAAAGTGAAATACACTGCCTAAATCAAGGTGCATGGCCAGAATACTTTTATTAATTTACATTTTTTATCAATTTGCATTTTATGCATTTTGTGCAATAAGTGAAGGAAACATTTTCTGAAGAGACTATAAATGAGTATAAATTGAATTTTCAGAGCCTTTATTATATTGTGGCTTTAGCTCAGTCATGTATTGCAGCAGTGGTGGTTTGATTCCTGGTTTCTTCTGACCAAATGTTGAGGTGTCCTTGGACAGGACACCAAAACTCCACAGTAACAACATCATTAATCCATGTGCAGCTGTTCAACAGCAGTTACCGCCTTAAAGAAGTTGTAAACAATAAAATTAAACAGCTACTCATAGCTCAGGAAAAATTATTAACAATTAATAAATAATAATTAATGAAATGGCAGATAATCCCTGCTAGGGCAAAGATGCCAATGAAACATCACAACCCTCACAGATTTAATTCTTCCCTGATTAGAAGGGAAAGAAAGAAAAACTTTTACATTTACACGTACAAACATTAGATTCACCTTCACAGCAAACGAGCTCCTCGCTATCAAGTGGCCTTTGATCGCAGATGGAAATAAAGGGAAACAGAGTTGTTAAATAATTACTAGCAAGGCAGAGCCAATGAAGTGCTTTCAGTCATTGTTTTGATACCTTTTGTCTGACCCTCAGAACTTGGGTCATGCTAACATTTAACCATCTGTGCTGATGACAGCGGAATATTTAGGTTGACCACTAATGAATTTCAGTGTACTGGACTGGTAAAAGGACTCAGGTCTGGCCTGCAGCATTTAGCCCGTTCATCAGTCAACACACACAGATCAGCTTACATAGTCTCTCTAGCAGATGTCACAGAGGTGTATGTTTACAGGGAATCTGGGTTTCTGATGAAACTCAACTGCTGCTTAATTTACGTGTGTGTGTGTGTGTGTGTGTTTTACAATTCCTACTAACTTTCACTGAAACGATTGTAAGTAGGAAGAAGAATTTGACCATGGTTTCCACTATCGAACTATTCTTGTGATCCACCCTCTGTGTATAAACCTACAGTATCTTTCTCAAAGGATCAGCTCAGAAAAACATATTCAGTTGTAAAAATGTTCTTTCCTAAAAGGTTTTTATATTTTGTTTACCGAGATTTCAGGATATCTCTCTATATAATTCTTTGCCTATAGCATTAGTTAAGTGTTGATGAATATTAGTTTGTTTGTGCTGTGAAACAATGAAAACATTTTTATGCTTTGTTTCTATAAAAATAATTTGTGGTGGTAATTTTTATTTTAGTTCAGTGTTATTGTGTCACCGGTGTGCTTACAGTGTCAGCATTATTATCATCATCATAATCAACATCCTCTCTTTTCTCTTGCTGCAGTATAAGGGACAGGCCAATCTGCACGTCTTTGAGGACTGGTGCGGTAGCTCCACAGATGACTTGCGCAAGAACCTGCACTACCCACTTTATCCTCACGTGAGTGACACCCTTTTGTTAATATTATCTCTTAATTATATTTAGTTATAATTCACACTTTTATGCATGTTAGAAGTTCTAGTCCTCCAGGCATCACAAAGACGGTTGGTCGGTCCAGCACTTTGTTCAGGCTGAAGTATCTCAGGATCTATGAGATGGAAAGCCATGACATCTTGTACAGGCATTCATGGCACCTAGAAGATAAATTGTATTGACATTAGTGATCCTCTGGGTTTTGCATTTACAAGCATTAAATTCTCATACTGTATGTGGTTTTGAGTGTAATGTCTTTGGAAATACTGGAGGAGTTACTATGATTTTCGATTTGTTTAAATTGTCTGCCTCGTGATAAATTTTGACAGCTTTGGCAATTTCTGATAAATTTGTACAGTACATTGGTTCATGACCATATGCCTGCAAAACCAATGGCATTCCCATCACCCACAGCTTTGTATTAACATTTAACAACTTTTAAAAATACACCTCAAGTTGTTTGCCTTATAATTTATTGCTTTGTTTTTGGCTTTGTTTTAACACCACCAGCAATTTAAAGTAATGAGTGACTCCATCTCCTTTTTGCATTGTGGGAGAATAGTGTGCATGAACTCAAAGACAGATCTCTCAGAAATCTACTGTACTATGCACACTGTCTGCTTTGGGCATTCTTCTTTCTTTTGTCACTTTTCAGAGTGAATGCACTTCAAACTAAAAAGTTGCTTTGAATCACTGTGTAGTACAGATATGGAGTAGTAGCATGTTACCATAATGACATAAAATTAACATTTACCTTGTTATTCATGTCCATAATCCTTGTATGTTGGCATGTCAGCTATGTCATAGATTTTTTAGCAATGTTTTTTAACATTTTAAATGTAACATGTTTTGCAGAAACTACTGAAATGAGTGCCTTTGTTGGGGAAACAAAGATGTTTTTTTTTTTGTTTTTAAAGTAATCTTTTTATTGTTACACCAGAGGAAACCATGATCAAGGACTTCCTGTTACATGTCATGTACGAGTATCACTCTTTTATGCATGGTTATAATAATTATCGAGGCAGTAATTAGGTTAGTCAGAAAAAACATGTTTCTCAGGGACTGAGTTTACATGCTATTAAGAAACCTGGTTTTAACTGTATGGAGACAGAAAAGATTGCTCCCTGACTTTTTTGATATATTTTCTGGTAAAGCTGACAGCGCTGTAAGGAGACATGCTGACAGACACAACAGACTTTTCAGAGTGCAAACTGTCAGTGAAAAGTGGTTTGTATGGTCTATGGGGAACTTTGTTGGTTTCAGTTTTAGTGTGACAAGGCCCGATAAGGTCTCTCTGTGTAATGACTGACTTTTTTTGTCCAGTTGTTTCCCTCTCAGCTAAAAGTAGTAGAGATGTGACCAGGTTTCTCTAATTGCCTACCCCAATTACATAAACCAGTTATAACATTTACACTTAAGAATGCCGTCTAAATTTACTTTTAGTTATTATAATGCCTGAGTCTCTGTATTTCCCTACTCTGCTCTTTCAGTCCAGGGCTACAGTGCAGAAGCTTGCTGTCTCTCCCCAGTGGACAAACTATGGGCTCAGGATATTTGGTTACCTACATCCATATACTGACGGTATAACATTTCCTTTCACATCTAGTTTGTGTCGTGTCACTGGGTACGTGCATGTCACACAAATCCCTCACTCTTTCTCTTTATCTCATTTTTTCTGCTTCTCTCGCAGGAGAATTTGTGTTTGCTTTGAGCTCCGATGACAACTCTGAAATGTGGCTCAGTCCAGATGACTCTCCTCTTAACTTGCAGTTACTAGTATGGGTTGGAGAGGTGCGCATTGCTTTCATCTTTTCAAGTAGAGGTGTATTCTTTTTTTCCCCATGTTTGCTTACTGTAATATTTGTTTATGCATTGATTTCCCTTTTGCTAGACTGGCAAGGAGTGGACAGCCCCAGGCGAGTTTGAGAAATATGCCAGTCAGACTTCCAGACCAGTTAGGTGAGTTTTTTACAACCCCCATCAACAAAGTTACCAGTAGAACATAGAGTGTGTGTGTGTGTGTGTGTGTGTGTGCGTGTGTTTGGGTGTGGGTGTGTGTCTGTGTGTATTTGGGTGGGGGTGGGGGATTCTAATTGTGTAAATTAAGGGAGCATCTAACCTTAACCTAATAACATGTTATACATGTTTTACACAGAAGCATTTCTGTGTAAAACATGGTTTTCTTTTCCGGGAAACAAGTCTAGAAATGTTGACACAGTAAAAACTTAACACGACTGTTAGGTGCTGGAAAAAATTACACCACTGTGTGTTACTATTACCTAGCATTGTTGCTAGTTTGCTGGAAACTGTTTACTGTGGCTGTGACTTCACTGTCACAAAAACACAGTTTGGTGAGTCAGAAGTAAAAAAAATTTAACTGACAGCAGTTCTGAGTTTATGTGCATGCCTAGAGGGACTTTACTTAAAATTAGTATTTTTAAAAATGTATTGGTAGTTTAATGAACAAAACCTATTAAAACCCACAGAAATAAAAAAGTTTATTTAAAAAGCTCAATGAAAATAAAATTATTAGGTAGAACATCATATCCATTTTTATCAATTTCTTTTTATGTGATACTGTTATTCCCTGAAAATAATAAAGAGGCTAAACCACATTGACACGCATGCACACACATAAAAACATGGAAAATAAGACAAATGCATCAATAATTCAAAAGAAAAATTGTACAGAAAATGTAGACAAAAGAAAGCTATAATAATCAAATTATGCAATACTGATTATGTTTTACCTGCTGTATGCACTGTATGTTGCCACAGAAAAAATAGCAAAAATATATCAACAGCAAAAGACAACAAAAAGTGCAGTATTTTTTATTTTTGCAGTAACCAAAATAAGCTAATTAATTAGCTTAATCAGGCTCTTGAGGCCAAACAGAAAACAGACTGATACACAGATTTTTATCTGACTATGAAAGCTGCTGCATCCTCTATGTATAGCCACAAAGCCAGCTAGAACCAACACAAAAAGCTATATGATTGTTTATCTTTGGAGAAGCCATTCAGATTGTGTCTGATATGACTATAATGAAGTGCTGAAAATGATTGTACTGTGTGGCAGGCTTTCTGCTCAGAGGAAGTACTTTTTTGAAGTTATCCACAAGCAGAACGACAAAGGGACCGATCACGTGGAGGTGGCAGTAAGTAGATGGGCCCAACACAGTCAGAAAAAATATCTTCTCATCTCACTGCATTTGTTTATTGTTACAACTTCCTTAAAAGTCTGTGTTCATATTTAAGAGTGACTATTAAAATAGAACAGACATGCACTTCTTCATGTTTCTTTTCATTCAGTGGAAGCTTCTAGACCAAGACATCAGGTTCATGGTTATTGAAGCTAAACACATCTCTCTCTATGTTAGTAAGTACCCAAAAGCCCACTTGTCATTCCTCCTGCCTTAAAATGTATTACTCAGTGAGCTTTGAGTAAATCATAATTCATCACTGCTTTAATTATTCTGCAAGGATGCGCAAAACTGCACGCAAAGTCAGTGGTTTTGTTGCACCATAAACTGTGAGCTCTTCTCTTGGCTTCATCTCACAGATGAGTCTGCCTTTTTAATGAGTGATGTAGTCCACATACCACAAACTGCTGCAAGTCACAAACACACCCCCACAAAACAGCACAGTGTCGCAGCTGATATTCTGAGGGAAGACCCACGAGACACTTTTTACCAAGGTACCAAACGTCTCGTTGTTGCTCCATTTCTCAAACACATGCACACCCGGATGCAAGAATTGTGCAAGTTATTTCCTCCTACTAAATGCACAAAGTAATCTTTCATCTAATCTGTGTGTTATATTTGTTTGCAGTGCCTTTGATAAACAGCAAGTTCCTTCAAGGAGTCCTGCCTGACTGCTCATATCAGCCTAGCTATACAATCAAAGACTTTCCTCTGGCCCGCTACCAAGGACTGCAGTTTGTATGTCTTCATATATATTTTTTATTTACTTTACTTGAATGTCTACTAGTTGAGTTCCAGCTCACATTATTCTTCAGAGGTTAGTATCCTCACAAAGGCTCTCGATATAATGTTTAAATTATAGAACCATGTTGTCCCAAAAGCATGAGACAAAGGAACAAATTTTCATGTTTGTTTCCCCAGAGTCATATTGGAAACTTTTCCATCTTTTCTCACTTTTTTAAATAGTTTCTGATGTGCTATTGTCTATTGTTGTCTATTTGAAAAAGCTAAAATGTGACATCACACTATACTTATTGCCTTCTAAAGAAAGGGAATGAGAGCAAACTGTACCCATTAGAGCTTTTATTAGCATAGAGTCTGATGAGCATCTCTGTTGATTTTGCAGCCTGTATTACTAAAGTCTGATTATCTGCTATTTAACAATGACTTAATTAAGTCACTGTTTGTTGCCCAGCAACCCTTCGATGACAGTAAGGACTGCAGGATGCTAATAGCAATTAAGTGCAAAATAAGCAAAATATTTGGTTATTTCCTCAATTGTTTTGTTTTCATACTGTTGTATGACCTTTGTTTCAGGTCAGTTCTGAAATCTCGTATATACACATATTAAAAAAACACATTCATTCTTATCTCACCAACAAAAATTTCGCCATATGTTTTATCTGGTGTCTGCACACCTTTGTGACCTCCACAGATAGTCTTTCTTAAACAATGCAACATGACTTATCACTTTGTTGCATCAAAGCTTTAACTCTCATTGCTCTAACAGCATGTCATTTCATTTCGTCTCCTCAGGTCCACATGTCATACGTCTACCCGAATGACTACACTCGGCTCTCACACATGGAGTCAGAGAACAGCTGCTTCTACCCTGAGAGCCCCTACTACATAAAGATGTGAGATAAATAAGGAATAAATTATAGATCCAGTACATACTGATTGTGATATTAGATAATAAATGTTATATGGTGAAATACACTCAGTTGGTAGTTGACTGGGCACAGCTTGCTCAAACTGTTGCATTCTAATGATATAGCATAATATAAATCCATCTCTGTAAAATGCAGTATACTGTTTAACATCAGCATGAAGTGATCCTACAGTTAAATCAACACCTAAACAAAAACTGAAGGGGAATTATTACAGGACTATTGAATAACACTGTTTGTTTTAGCTCTGTGTACCTAATAAACTGGTATGTACAGTAGAAGAGGGGAGGTAAAACAAAGCAGAGTTTAAAGTAGGTTTACAGTACTACCAACTGAAGGTACTATATCTTCTAAGTTATTGAAAGTGTTTTACACAACAAGGGATGAAAGTGTTTTGTTTTTTGTATGTCATCTTTTAAATCTTTGCATAATTCTCTCCAGGTTTGGTTTCTCTAGATACATGAGGCTAGACCGTCCTTATAAGCAAGGAAAGGCAAATGCAGTCAGAGGTATTTTTCACTTAGCATTTCTATAAAACCAAATCAAGTTACTTGAACTCAACTCATTTCACCTTCCTTTTGTGACTCTGCTTCTGGCAATCATTAGATTTTGGTTTCCACGGGAGGAAATCGTTCCTAGATGAGGATGACGAGTTTGACAAAGAAGCCTATCAAAGAGAAAAGGAAGCCAGGCCAGACCAAACAAATAACTACCTACTAAATGACTATGGAGATGATTATGATGATTATGCTCAGAGACGCAGGCGCAAACTTTTCTCCGTAGTCATGCAGGAAAATACTAACAACACATTGAACTCTTCTGACACAAACCTGCATGTAGAACAGTTGAAGAGGAAACAAGAGAAAGACAATGACCCACAGCCTCAGTCAGAACCTCAGAAACAAACTGTCAGACATCATTTACAGGAAACATCAAAACATCAAACACACTTGCAACAAAACCAGACAGAATTTAAACAGGAGGGCCCAGTTAAATACACAGAACAGATAAAGCGAAAAGGAAAGAAACCACCAGTGAGACAAAAAGTAAAGTCAGTAGAGAAAGTTGTAAGACCACAACAGATTAATCTACAAGCAGACAGACAGCATGTCAAAGAACAACAAACAGTCCCGTCAGAGCAGCTAATCTCTGAACAGCATAAGAGGTTTCGGAAAATGAATCATACCCAAATCCAGAGGCTCAAAAATGCAAAGCTTCAGCCCTTAGAAAGGGACACGGCTCTGGCTGAAAAACCTGCAGTGGCCATGCAGCAGAGGTTTGTGACCAGCCATATGGAGATCCAGCCAATTGCCAAGGAGCATTTTACCACCCAAAAAAATGACACAGTCCGCCCCAGGTTAAACCAAAAAGACACAGATACCAGAAAACGCTACAGGGATAAAGAGATAGAGATTGACATGCCTCGACGACAAGATTTAGAAAATAGCATTCATAGAGGTAAGGTGAAAGCTAAAGGTAAAACGGGGAAAAAGTGGTTGGATGAAAAAGCAGAGGAAGACAAGTTTTACAACAGGGCTGAGAACAGGAGAGACACCAGGGAGGGTGAGAGAGACTCTCTATGGGAAGCAGGAAGAGACTTTGAAGGTGCTGACGATGAGGATCTCACACCTGCACCAGTGTTTGACACTGAGGTCAATTGGAGCCAGACATTCCAGGTTAACCCCCTTGATCTTCAGACACTGCGTTCAGATTGGATTGATCTGCGCTGCAACGTCTCTGGAAACCTGCGACTCCACTCGGACGACGCTCTGTTCATAGTCAAGGCTTTCATGGACCAACTCAATAAAAAGCACCACGGGTAGGTTATGTAGTGAATATGTACTTATGTCTGTGTGAATCATGACTGGCATGCATGTCAGAAATAAGACTAATTTTAGGTTTCTCTTTTTTATAAGCCATCTATAATTTGTTAATAACCTAGAATAACTAAGTTCTTCCTTAATTCCTTTGTCATAAAGTTACACACAGAAATGCTCTCTGTCCTTCTAGGCAGTTCACATTGGTACGTGTAGTTAACCTCGTAAAGCGCGTGGACGGAGTCCAGGGCAGCCGCTACCTTCTGGAGCTGGAGTTGAAAGATGTGAACGGCCAGAAGCTGCGTCTCTCGCAGTACATCTACACTTTGTTTCGCTACAGCAAACAAATCAGAAAGGATTTCCGATTACAGCGTTCAAAACCTGAGCTACTGCTGTGTAACCCGTTGGGCTTCCGATGGAATCCTGTTGCCACCGTCCACTTTATAGTGCCAGGTACTGTGCATCCACACGCAAGTATGCACATTCCCTTCACCAAATTATTCTTTTTGTTGTCCTTCTGTTTTGGTCATTGCTGTTAGCAAAAATGTTCACCAGATACCCAGGTGTTAGAGTACAGACACGTGACATGTCTTATAGAGTAACTGACGAACACTTGACAACCTGTGTAGTTAACAACCACGTATTATTTCTAAATATTGTACAATATTGACACTTATATGCACTAACCAAATGATGCTCGTCAATATTTCATTACTTAAAGTAAGTCTACATATGCTTTGTATATAAGTTGGTGGTAACGTCGACATCGTTTTTACAGACAGGACTTGCTTTCTGTGTGTACACATTGATTTGATAAAAATTGTTTCATTTAGAAATATTCTACATTCATACAAGATTTTAAAGTGTGATTTTTTTATTTTTTTTTTCTTAATAAAATTTTTTTTCCAGGGCATTAATTCAGTGTGATTGCACATTTTTCCCTAATATCTGTTTCTGACCAATGCACCAGCTGTAGCACTAAGATATGTGTCTTTTATTTTCTGCAATACAGTTTTTTGTTTACTAAATTACAACGAATGTTGCTACATATGATTACAACTATCAAGTACATGTGATAGTAATTGTGATTGTGCTGAAGGATGTCACAAGCCAAAACATAATAATAATAATAATGATAATAATAAAAAATAACAATTGATACTTTATTGATCCCCTTGGGTAACATTGTTGTTTGGACAGCTGCATGTATAAAACAGTGCTACTACAGGGTTTCGGTGTCTCGTCCCAGGACACCTCAGCATGTAGCCATGTTCTCTAAAGAGCATAGAAACAAGCTAGTAATTTTAAAACCACACCTCTTCATAGTTTGGTTTGTTTCTATCTTCCTCAGTGAAAAACCAGGCTCGGTGGGTACTGCAGCTAATTGCTGACATGGAAAAACTGTTCAGAGAAACTGGAGACATAAACTTCAACCTTATCATCACTGACTACAACAGCACTGACATGGATGTAAGGAAAGCTCTACAGGAATCCTCACTCCCTAGGTGTGTGTTTGCTTCATGATCGATCTATCTATCTATCTATCTATCTATCTATCTATCTATCTATCTATCTATCTATCTATCTATCTATCTATCTATCTATCTATCTATCTATCTATCTATCTATCTATCTATCTATCTATCTATCTATCTATCTATCTATCTATCATATATTGAATATGTAATAAAACACTCAAGATGTGAGCAAAGTCAAGGCTTTCAGCTTTAATTACTTAATAAGGCCATCATTATGCTGAAAAAACTAAAGAAATCCATCAGAAAAATAGCAAAACCATTGGGAGTCTCCAATTCCAAAGCTCAGCAACAACAAAACTCCTGGTTGACAGCTAAAATGGGTGACCACAGAATTTTGTCATTGTAAAGAAGAACTCTTTCACAACATTTAGTGAAGTCAGGAACAATCTTTAGGTCGTCTGTCATTGTCACAGTCTACATTCAAGAGATGGCTGTATGATTGTAAATACATAGAACAGAAGAGCAGCAGGTGAAGGCAGCTGCATTAAAGCCCTCAAGGTACCAAACTGAGCATTTGGTCATGTCCATGGGTTTCAGTCTTCAGGCAACCTAACCCTGTGAAATAAGTTGGTGCAAAAGATTCACCCAAGTATTGAAAGCAATCCTGACATTTATAATTATGTTAATTTATTAGTCATTATTTATGACGCCCCAAAATTGTGCATTTGTGTATGAAAATGGCTGTAACTCCTGAACGGTTAATGTCACATCGCTCACGTCTCTAATGTTCCTTTTTAAATTAAGTTTTAGTGTTCTTGTTCTTGTACTTAATATATATACTATACTATAATTATATACTATAACTATGCTTTTTATTTATCAGGTACCAGTATGTGAAGCTAAGTGGAAAATTTGAGCGATCTGCTGGTCTGCAAGCAGGTGTCGACCTAATAAATGTAAGTATTGCAACAAACTCTGCAGATAATAGTTAAGGAGAACTCACATAAATCTGTTTTTAATCTTCGCCTCTTGGATTTTACCTCAGGATGACCACAGTATAGTGTTTCTTTGTGACCTCCACATCCACTTCCCTCCTTCCATCATTGACACCATCAGAAAACACTGTGTGGAGGGACACATGGCCTTTGCTCCCATAGTCATGAGACTAGGCTGCGGATCTACACCACTAGAGGCCAGGGGTAAACACATCTTTAAGTTCATTTTCATGTGACCATGGTTCCCTCTGAAAGCCCTGCATTAGTTGTACAGCGTGGAGGGGGGACAGAGAAGAAATGTATTTTTGGACAAAGACAAAAAAAGAGAGAATATTCAAAATAAAATACAGAGAAACTCTGGTTGAACCAGATTTCCATCCTTATCTATGTATTCTGTGCATTCTTTTGTACACATACTGAGCATCAGTGCTATTTTACCTTTTTGCTTTCTTACTACTGACCCACTGGGAAACTACTCTTTAACTGTTCCAATGGGATTTAGATATCAGTTCCTGGTGAGAGATAGGATGGAAAGCTTCTAACAACCTCTAAGTTCATGTCCTCATCTGTTTTTTATTCACTTAAGCCATAAACTATTAATCTAACATGTGACTACATGTTAATAGAACAATGTTGGGCAAATAGTCTCTACTGGCTATACCTGTATTAGTGAATTGTGGCAGGTTTTAACAAGTGCCAGTATAAATTCCTAAAAAAAAGCTTTGACTAATTTTTGTGTGTTTTCAGATAAATTGCTAATGTAAGCAAAATCTAAGCTGACTGAAAATGTGTTTGACTTTGTGGGGACAGGTTACTGGGAGGTGAATGGCTTTGGCCTGCTGGGAATCTATAAGTCAGATCTGGACACAGTGGGAGGAATGAACACCAGGGAATTCAAAGACCGATGGGGAGGAGAAGACTGGGAGCTCCTTGACAGGTGTGTTCTTTGCTTTCTTCTATTTGTTGTTTTTAGGCTAATGATCAAGACTTAAACTCAGTTGCTGGTTTATTAGGTACCTGTCAGTATAATGTAATAACAGATAAATACCTTTTGGAAAGAGATATTTGGCTCATTTTTGATACTGCTAATGATACTATATGTAGGGAAAAATCTCACAATTCTGCAATTACGCGTAATGAGTATCAGCTTAGACCAGTAACAAAAGTTTATTCTGCCCACTGCAATGCAACACTCTTTCTGTCGCTAGTTTTCTATTTGCTCCGTAAACAAAAACCATGAATAATTGCTAAGACAATAAAATGGAAAAACAGAAGCAATGCATGTGAGTGTGTGTTTTTAAAACCACAAGGTAAAGGGACTTTAGTCAAGTTTTTTAAAAATATAATAATGCTAACAAATATAATAGTATTTGCATCATAATTTGCATCAAGTTGCCAACAAATATTAGTATCACGATGACTGGTAATCTACACAGACAAAAAATGACATTATGAAATGGGTGGTAATGAGTTATTACCTGAATCTGCAGCACTGCAAGTCAGAGGTTGGATTAACTTTATAGCCTGACACTTGTTCGGTTCAATCTAACAGTGCTCATCTTACAAACAACAGCTCTAAAGAACATAGTGCAGCGTTTAGTGGCAAAACCTAGCAGGTTGAAATAGCCAAAAAGCATTTATTGCAGGTTTAAGCTCATTTTAATATTGAACTGAACAAAATAAGTACACTTAACCAGAGTGTTCAAAGGGGATCTGTTTTATTTCACTTAATATCACTAATAAAAAAGGTTTGGAAACCAGATCCCTAAAGGCTGCCAAAAATTAAACAAAAGTAAACAAACTCTCTGCTGCTGTTTGCTCTAGGATCCTCCAGGCTGGACTGGAAGTGGACAGGATTTACTTGAGGAACTTCTTCCATCACTATCACTCCAAACGTGGCATGTGGAACCGCAAGATGTCTCCCAACCACAGGTGACCTTGTCACCTGCTATTGTACCATCACATCACCATGGTTACAACCACGGAGACCAGAGCACTTTAAGGCCTGAGCTGCTACATAATCTTATACCTGCTGCCCGACAGAGTGTGGCACAGGGTGTTGACATAGGGTGGAATGCTGTATTTGTAAAACAGCAACTCACAAGTGGCAGCAGTGAAAGCTGTTGCTAAGGAGATACTACTGATATACTCAGAGTTCTTTCACTGGATGTACTGTTGACTACTAAGAGGGTACGGACTGATGAGGGCCATTGAGTGTAATATTATAAATGAATGAAGATACTGCTGTGCGTGTTGGTCTACTCTACTTGCAAGGAATGACCTGATACAAAAACACAATGTAAAATAAATGACACACTCCAAGGACCTATACACACAAGTGTCTTATACCATAAAGTCTTGCAAAACAAGTCTTGCACACGGGTTCACTGAAAAAATGACTTGTTTTGTTTTTGACTAAATGAAATATGTTTAAAACATATTTGACAGCAGATTGTGAATTTTGTAAACGCAGCTTTATTTGTCATGTTTTAAATTATAGGGAAATTTATATTTATTACATCAATGTTTGAGGATTTGTGCTTAGGGACAATGACATTTTAGAAAAGTGTATCTCAGTTATTTGTTCTCTTAAATACTGAATGTGCCTTATGCTGTAATTCAGGTACCAGTGCAGTTTTTATAGGCAGGTCACCAAATACAGTAAACTATTATTTAAGTGATATTATTTAAATTTAGACAGGTTTGCATTTTGTGTCACACACAGTATTGGCACATGAAACAGTGATAAAATATCATAGAATATCAGTAAACTAAACCAGAGCATTAATGTGAGCATTATTAGTATGTTGCAGATTTCTACAAACATTGTCTATGTACTCTTTCACTTACCAAAGGTAACAGTTGACTTATACAGCAAAGGTTTTTGTTTTCAGCATGAAGGGCCCTTTTACTAGATAATTCATGTCCCTAAATATGGTTAATATTCTTTTAATTGGTTTACCTGCTGAATGTAATTTTTTTTTTTTTTTTTTGCTGTGAATCTCTGTTTAATGTTGTTTTCAACAAGTAAAATACATAGGAAATGTAGGGGGGCGTCGAGTGCTTATCATATTGGTTTGTTTTTTTATTTAAGACAAAACTAACGGCAGCATTTTGTGTTTGTTCACATTCCAGTTGAACTTGTGCCTTTCTTAGTCATTTAAAATAATTAATCTTGAACAATTTGATTTGTCATTCACGCAACACAATGCTAATGTTGCTGATAGTTTTACTTTGCACTTTTGGCCAGGATAATTGATGTTTTCCATTTTCATGTGTCACTTTTCCTTCATCTTTTATAGGCTACTCCATTGTTACTAGATATACCTCATGTCTCTCTTTATTCTGGGAGCTAACCTCTGCCTTATTGTATAGCTGGGAGTATCTTCTCTCAAAGACACATTCTTCCAATTTACACTGCCTTGACAAATTTGAGGAATAAACGTCTCTAAAAATATTTTAGCTTGCTTATTTTTTGTATATTTTTGCATGGTTATCCCAGGTAGTGAATTTGTTCTTTCCTCTAGCAGTTTTCTCTGCCTCAAGCTCATCCATTGCACAAGTCAGCAAAGGAATCTTGATGAGTCAAAGATACACGAGGAGAGGTATAAGCTCTTAGTACATAAAATTTTCTTTTTATTTGTTACCTGATAAGGTAAGTTTGTTTGTGTGTGTATATATATCACGGACATATTTTTGTGTTACATTAAAAATGGAACACATTAAACTTCTGCTTTTATTTCTAATTATGCAATTTGTTTTGTCAGATAAATTCTGAAATACGACCTTTGTTGCTCAATACTTATTGTAAAAAGACAGGAGCAGCTTAGAAAAACCAAACGGAACAAAAAGAGTTTTTTTTTCCCTACCTAAACTGCTTCTGTGTCTCTTTAAGAAGAAATGTCTCCTTTGACTGCAAACACAAGTGGTGTCTAAATAACATTTGTCAGTGTGACATTTACAATAACAGTGAGTAAAGAAACTTTCACATTCACTTTCACTATTTCACACCTTTTGCATTTTCAAACCTGATTTAATCTTGATATATTTAAATGTTGCACAATAGTATAATTTAGCCCAAGGCTGAAGTCATTAGTTCAGACTATTCACCCCTGTTCTGTAATTTACTCTTCGGTAACATCCTACAATGTTTAACATTTATTTCTTTTGCATGTTTGAAACATGACTCATTTTATCTTTAAAAAAATGTTATCTTTACATATTATCTTGTCTTGATCTGAGCAATTTGCTTTGCATATTTTTTTTTAGGAAATGTGTTAGGGTGAGATACAAAACACAGTCACAACTACACAAAGCAATATATTATTAACTGTGTATGCTACACAGTGGTAAACTTGTCGTGTTTATATGCTTTAGACTACACATGTGAATCACTGTAGCCCTACATTTTAATATACAAATCGTTGTGTATACAATATTTGTCTGCAGGCATAGAACAAAAACAACAACAAACATGACTGCTCTTGCTGTTCGTGTTGCTCCACAGCAAATGTCACAGTGCTAGGTTTGATAGAATGCAGTTCTCGTTAGAGATATGTACAGTGTCAATGCATTACAAGGTAAATAATTAAGGACTAAAAAAGAAGTCAAATACTATAAAGTGGATTTAACTGAAGGCCATTTGGGGTCTTGGGAGTTTACTATTCTGGGACAGCTGCACAATTTGCCTGCTTGGTTCTGGAAAATATGGTCAGCTGATGTTTTTGTCCAGTATAGCAGCAAATAATAAAATGCAATTGCATCACTGCTGGGACTTGTGCAGTGGCCCTGCATAATGTAAATACTGCAATGTATTCAACTTGCGACATTCACCAGTTCTTTATACGTGTACACATTGTTGTTTTTCATGGTTGAGGGCTGGTTCCAGTTGGATGGACTGCAGGAAGACTTTTTCTTTTTCAGAGGTTAGGGTTATGTATTCATTTATTTATTTCTAACAGCATGTTTTTAGATTTGTGTGTGATTACTATCAAAGCACATTGATAACGTCTCCTTTTGAGGCTACTCCCTCCTGTGTTTAAACTGAAAACAGAACACTTTTGCATGTGACTAAATCGATTTTGTGTTGGAGTATGTATCTGGTTTGTTATTAAAATTTGTAAATGTGATGCAGAGAAGAAACATTGCTTTGTTTTTTCTTTTTCCTCTTTCTGGTACCAAACTTCTATAGTGCTTTAAAATGTAAAAGGTTTTTACATCAATGTCATCAACCTGCATGTTTCATTTCAATGGCAGTGACCTTTGTTTTGCAGGTCAATATGACTAAAACTGTGTGAATCATATCTAATTTAGTGCACAAGACAGTGTGCAATGGACTTTTGCATTGGGTCCATTTTAGCATCAATATGTCCTTTGTTCAAATACTCTTCTTGTCCTTCTGTAGCAACACGTTTTAGTATGGCGTACATGTGTAGCCTAACTAAAGTTGAGTGATTACTCTTTTGGGGCATAAACTTATAATATAGTTTAACTGATGCACAAACATTAGTAGTAGTAGTAGTGGTGCTGCAGTTGACCTGACATGTACGTTGTTGGACTGTGGGGACACTCAAAAACAGGACATATAGTAATACATAGTTTATTTTCAAATCATACCCAAAAATAGCCTGGCACTCTAGATTTTTTTGAACATAACCCAAACTAAATAGTCTATTTTTAGAGGACCATGAGCCACAGATTTGGTCCTCTAGTGAGAATTTATGGCAACACGACAGTAAATGCATCTTTGTTGTTGTTTTGGTATTTTAATTGGATGGGATTCTTTAAAGACAAAAAAAGTAGTCGCTCATATTTCTCTTTGCTATACACATATTATTCTCAATGAATAAAAAAAGTCATAAATAAACAAAACTGGTTACGATTGGTCTACTTCACCTACAGAGTTGTGTCTGAATCACGAGTAACATGAGTGTTGCTATTGCGCATGAACAAGACGAGACATTTAAGGTCTACCGCAATAGGGATTTATCCGACTACGTTATTACGTAAAATACAGCAAAATGAACTAAATCGAATCCAAAATCGTGTTAGGTACATTTGTATACCGTATGTGTTGAAGCGTCAGTAAATATTCTATTGTGTTACTAACCGGAGGAACATCACGGTGGTTTGTGAACAGGAAAGGGCAAGTTTACGGGGTGCCCTGGAGGCAGCACGCACTGACCCTGACAACTCATTCATCATGAGCTGCTTTGGTGCCAAGCTAACGTTAGCTAGCCGTTGACTTTAGCTACGTGCTAACTAGCAATATGTGTAACGCATTAATTAGTTGGTCGTAACGCTTACCGAACACCGTATGTGTTTAGCCGCAGTATCAGCTAGTGAATATTTCTTGAACTTCAACGATACTTTCCTGCCTGGTGTACTGGGAACTGCTGTCTCGTGTTATGGGACACACACGGAGGTCTGACGAGCGGTGGGCTGTCAACAGTAATGTCCGAATAAAACGAGCCTGCTGCCAATTTGACAGCTGTTTGTCGATATTGTAGCACTGGTAAGGACGATGTTGTTTGCATTGGGAGTAGCAAGGTCGTGTTATTGTTACATGGCGTTAGTTAGGTGGTGGCTTTGCAGTGTGTGTGTGTAAAAACATGGCCGATCAGGTAAAGGGGTTCTTACTGCAATGCAGTTAACTTAAGTGGCTTTACTTGTTAGCACTACTTTGCTACCATATGCAACTAAATGGCAGCTGCTGGCGTGTTTATAAACGACATCTGACTAGATCACTTTGAACCGAGGCTATAAGCTCTTCAGTCAAGGTGGACGGTTAAATGTCAGTTAGCTGAGGAAAGCTAGCTTATTAGCATGTGAGCATGTAAATAGCTAAAGCAATGGGCTGTCCACACTATCAGTGACACTATATATATATATGTAGGGGTCCCACTATTCAGTCTTCACCGTTGTTAGTGACAGCAGCGTGGTTTAACTTTGCAGACGGTGTCATTTGAAAACCCTCTGTTAACATTGTTGTTATTAATATTCGTTCACAGATCAACTTAAAACTGAATCATGCCTGGGAAACTGAAGGCCAGAATTGTGGCAGGGCGCCACTTGCCTGTGATGGACAGAGCCAGTGACCTTACTGATGCTTTTGTAGAGGTGAGTGAGTTTTTAACCCATGTCTTTAACAACACATATTTTACATTTGGCTTCAGTATTGTGCATCGTTGTCATTCAAAATGAGACATTAAAAAGATTTGCCATGTGTCTTTTATATCTCAGGTGAAGTTTGGAAATACAACTTTCAAAACAGATGTCTGTCCCAAATCCCTTAATCCACAGTGGAACTCGGAATGGTTTAAATTCGAGGTAAAATCCCAGTGAGCTTCTTTTCAGACATGGCAGGCAGTTGTAAAATTTGAATCCATCAAATGTGGATTATTTCAATTGTTGTTTCCCTGTCCTTCTCCTCCATCTAGGTTGATGATGAAGACTTACAGGATGAACCATTGCAGATTACAGTCTTGGACCACGACACATACAGTGCTAATGATGCCATAGGGAAAGTTTACATTGATATTGACCCTCTGCTGTGCACTGAAGCTGCCTCTGTTATCTCTGGATGGTTTCCCATCTATGATACCATCCATGGTACAATAATCAACTTTTCTTACCATGATA
Organism: Helostoma temminkii; assembly: GCA_900302695.1. Taxonomy (NCBI): domain Eukaryota; kingdom Metazoa; phylum Chordata; class Actinopteri; order Anabantiformes; family Helostomatidae; genus Helostoma; species Helostoma temminkii. The sequence continues at coordinate 51,819 of OMLM01020405.1, read as the reverse complement.
ATCACAGTTTTTTTCCAGACAGTGTTTTTTCATATGACATTTTCCCGTTTATTATTTTCTTTTAGGTATCCGAGGTGAGATCAATATCCTTGTCAAAGTGGAGCTCTTCAATGATTTGAATCGCTTCAGACAGTCCTCCTGTGGGGTCAAGTTTTTCTGCAGTACGTCTGACCTAACATTTGTTTCACAACTATTTGCATATGGCTTGAAAAATACATTATAAAACCATGTTTGTTTGAATCAAATGCCCATAAATGGTACATAGGACAGTTACAGTAACAGCTGCAGAATATTTAATTTAATCTATATTTCTTTTAATGTGTTTCACTTATCTAATTGTGCATTGTAGCCACGGCCATTCCACGGTGCTACCGGGCAGCAATGGTGCACGGGTTTGTGGAGGAACTCGTGGTGAATGAAGATCCAGAGTACCAGTGGATTGACCGCATTAGAACTCCCCGGGCCTCCAATGAGGCACGTCAGAGGCTCATCTCTCTTATGTCTGGTAAGAAAATTAGCTGTGATCCTCTTTTCATATTTCTGTAGATAAAGAGGAATTTGATTGTCTTTCTTCTCCACCACTATTGCTAATTTTGCTGTGTGTTCCCCTGTTTAGGAGAGCTGCAGAGAAAAATAGGGCTCAAGGTTCTGGAGATGGGTGGGAATGCAGTGGTTGGCTACTTGCAGTGTTTCGATCTGGAGGGAGAGTCAGGCCTGGTTGTTCGGGCCATAGGTACCGCCTGCACACTGGATAAACTAAGCTCTGGAAGTGCCCCCAACACCAACACACATATGCACCCTAACACAGCCCCTGCTTCCAATGCCTGCAATTCCCCTTCTAAGGATGGAAAGGAGTGAGTATGAGCCAACAACTCAAGCATGGATCCTTCCTCTTTTTACGTGCAAGTTTCACAGCTAGTCAAGTTGGTGAGAATGAAGGAAAAGTGATTGGTGTGTGCATGAGAGGGAGAGTGTATGGACAAAATGGACTGCTAGTTTTTGTATAGTCTAGCAGTTACTCCTGTGTGTGTCTCAGTATGTTTTGTTACTCTCTGTAGTCCGTGTGTCCACTTTGTTACATGTATTGCATCATCAAACTAACAGCACACAATATGTCCTGAGACACACACACGTACAGTACACACACAGCCATACCCAGTGATCCTCCTCAGTTGTCTGCTTTTTTTAGGCAGCTCTTGCATGGCTTTCTGCTTCTGCATGTTGTAGTGCTGTGGCTTTTAGTGAATGTCTAGCACACGTTTTGCTCAGCCTTGCTGGTGTCGTCTTTCAGTTTCTTTTGTTGTCCTTTGTTGTCCTATAGGGTCATTAGTGTGTAATTTCATCAAATGACATGTAAACATAACTATATTTGAGTGCAGGTGTGCCTCTAAATTTGCATTTAGATGGTATATATTTGTCTCTGTACATGAGATTGTTTAGTAGGGATGTAAAGGTTTTGGATTATTTTCATTGTTCAGTCTTTCTTTCTCCCTCTCCTTTTGAACTTGGTTGCAGTTTGCCCTGTTCATTTGATTATGGTCTTATTTTTTGTGTGATTCAAACAGTGTTCCTGAAATGTTGCGTCTAAAATATGCTGTACTTTTTTGTGTAAATTAATGAATTAGAAATAGACTTTAAACATAAAATAAAAATTTACATTTTACTATAGGTTTTCATATTGTTGACAGCATTCAGCATTAATAGATATACATAGAAATTCTAATAGTTATTTAGTTTTAATACCGGTTTTAGTAAACAATCACACATCTCCCATCCAGCAAATATATTTGTGTCTTTCTTTCTTTAGTCTGACATTAGTCTGTTGTTGTTTTTCTTTTGCATTTCTGGCTTGTGTGTTTTTGTGAGACTGAAATCTATAGACAGCATCAATGCATGACGCTCCTGCTACTTTCGCGTGGCTTGAATGGAATAACTAATAAAGAGGGGGGAAAAAAACAACCCCTCTTTTTGCTTTTCTTTTCTTTTTTGTATCATGTTTCACACTTTGCTATGTTGTGGTGTTGGTTTTTGTGTGCATCTCTTTCTTCCTCCCCTGGCTCTTCTGGCTACATTCGGACTGGGATGATTCTGACTGCTTGTGTCCAAATCGGTCCTCTGCTGTCCTTTCTCTCTGTGTGCTGACTGACCCAGGTCTCCCCTTGCCCACGGATGTCGCTCAACCCACAACAGTCCAGTGCATTCGGCCTGCAGCTCCCAGAGACTGTCCCAGAACTTCTCTGTCTCTGTTCCCACACTCATCTTCACTGGTACGCAGAGGCAGGGAAGGAAGTAGATACAGGAGAAAGAGTGGAAGTCATATAAAGACATATAAAAAAAATAGATGGTGATGTTAGTTTGGAAAGGAGAAAAGTTAAAATAATCTTGCCAGCCTGGTAGCTTGACAGCCATGTAGTAGAAATAAAGCCATAAGGCATTGGACAAAGAAGGAAGACCAAGCGTTGATACTGTCCTCAGATCCTTCTCCCTGTCTTTCAACCTGCAGCTGGGCAGTCAGGTTTCCAGCTGCATATCTGCATTTTATTGGCTGTTTGGAATAAAAATTGTTTAAGGTGTGACTTTAGCCAAGAACAAGGGCCTGTAATCTCTTGACACTCACATGACCTTTGCTCCACTCTACTGGGACACATGCTTCAGCTCGTCATCCTCTGGTGAATTTGACCTCATTGTGTTTTGCCATTTTGCTTTCTTTAGTTCAGTGTGTCTGTGTTTGTTTCTTTGTCTTTATCTAATTTTTGCTTTCCATGCTTGCTTTTTTGTTCATCCGTAGCACCTCAAACACGCCTCACTCAAAGCAAGTTAATCACACATCTAAAAAGTCAACACTGATCCACCCCCTTACATACATACACATGCACACACACCTTTGCCCTAACCAAAACCTAACTTAATACATAACCCTAAAACCCAGTCCTAACGCCCAAAATGCTCTTTAAAGTTGTGTGTACTGACTGAAATGTCCTGACAGAGCCAACATGTCCTTACAACAATGATATTGAAACAAAATTCATCCACACATAGAAATAAAGACATGTACACACACACACATACTCAGCAGGTGAGGTGGTGACTGGTGTGTATGTATGTCATGTTCTCCTGGCAGGCCAGTATTTGGTGAGGACCTGCCCTCGTCCTCTGGCCCACCTACCCCCTTCAGAGCCCTTCCCACCTCCTCCTCCTCTCCTCCCCCCTTCTCTCCCTGCAAGCCATGCAGCCGCCAGTCCTCATCATCAGACACAGACCTCAGTTTGACTCCTAAGACGGGTAAGAACATGTGGCCCATTCCCGTTTCTCATTCCTCCCTTCTGCTACACGTCATTGTGGTGCTACTATGGTTTATGTTTTTTTTTCTTTTTTTTTCTTTTCATGATTTCATTGTAAATTATATTGTGAATATTTGATAAGTTTTTCTCACCTTTTCCTCAGTGGCCTGGTGTGTCTTCTTGTTTCTCATTGCTGAAAAAGATTCTTTAGTTTGTATAAAAGATGGCCTAATAGAGTGAAGACACACCAGATCTCTGTATTAAATCTGTCCCATTTGTTTGGTCTGTAATAGAAGCACTGTGTCTCGCAAGGGGCTGTTGTTGAGCTAAGGTCACTTCTTTATTAGTACTCATGTTTAATAATTGATGGTAACTTTGGGTTTAACTCTGCCCTGAGGACAACTTGATTATATTTAAACACAGTTCAGCATAAATTCCACACAACCTGAAGCATCATCCTACCAGAGCCACTCAAAACCTCAATGGGTACTAGCAGCCCCACAAACCCACACCCCTTCTTGTTTCCACATCTACTTTTCCTCTTCTTGTTTTATCTCACATATTCTATTCTTCTTCTCCCTTTTTTGCTTCTCTGTTTCTTCTCTAATTCATAGTTTTATTTGTGTTAGCTTACATCCTTTGCATTAGGGATGCACTGACATTTATTTTCCCTGCTAGAGATGAGTGACTTTACAGCAGATATTGAGTAATGATTTGATACTAGCAGCACCTGTTTCCCAAATTTAAATTGTACTACATACTAGTACCTCATGACAAGCTAATTTATGTGAATTAATACAGTGAAAGAGTAACTGTAGTTAGTCTGCATTAATTGTGAGCCACTAAGTAAGGTCAATATCAGTGCTATTACTAATCCAGGTGTTTTGGATCGGTGCATCTCTTTGTGTATATATCATTTCTCTATATTTATGTCCACTTTTTATTCATTACATCCATTTTCTTGTTTTTGGTGCTTCCTCCACTCTTCTCATTACTCTTGCCCTGTCAGTTCTCAATATATCTGTTTTTCTCTGTGCACCCCTCATCTGTTTCTCTGCTGGATAGAGGAGCCCAAGCCAGTGAGATGCAGGTCTGGGATCTTCCTCTGCCCCAGCTCCCCCATCCTCTCCACAGACACTCTGTCCCTTCCTGGTTCTGGCTCAGTGGGCTGTGGTCAGGGCTCTGCCCCCAGAGCCACCACCCCGCCCCCTCCCTCCTCCATCAATTTAGACTCTGCCTTGCTGAGAAAGAGTGTGTCCTTCACAGAGAATCTGCTACTGGCAGCCTCCGGTATAGTAGGACTTCTGTGTGTCATCAAGTAACAGAACATGAAAACAGTGTAGTGCTGGCGTCACTCATGTATTGGGTCAATGGCAGGGCTGTCTATATCCCGATCAATTCAACATGCATGGTGTAACTGCCCAGACCCCTTTGTGAAACCTTTACTGACAGCTTTGAGTACTACTCTGGATTCTCTTACCCCAGCATGTGATTTGATGTGTTTGTCAGGTATATTCAGAATGTAGAGCAGGCTAGTCTAACAGTGAGGATGAACCAGTATCTGTGGGAACTGTGTGCAGTTTCAGCAGTTGTACTCACACGATTTGTCATATAAAAAACTTTACTACTGTAGTGTGATGATCACTTGCTTTTTTGTCCACTGAATTATGCATTAAAGTGACAAAACTGAAGCCAGATTCTTCTCTGTGATCAGGAATGGGAAGTGGGGGCAGTGCTGGGAAGGAGACGGGCCCTCTGAAGACCCTGCTCAGACAACAGACGCAGACAGCTCTCGAACAGAGGGTACAGTATGCTCACAAATGCTACTACAAGTATCAGCTCACTCTACATGCAGACCAAAAGCAACAGCAAAATCAGAACATCAGAACATTCGGTGTCATTGACTACGATACATGGACTTAAGTAACCACATTACTAAGCGACTGTTAGTGTGTTTACATGCACCTAAATAACCGGGTTACAGTCGGCTTTCTCAAGTAAGCTTTCTTAAGTTGTGTAAAAGAGAAATCTGGTTTCCATAATTTGGGTAGGGGATTAGAGAAGCCTGATTCGCACAGGTAGATTTCTACCAGAGAATGCTAACTATTGCGCCATCTATACTTGTAACCGGGTTTCTAATTGGCTTTTTACCAGAGCACATGTGAATAACATAGGCTGAAGGCTCTGCTACTCTACACTGTACTACTATCAGCTGAGAGGAGCTGTTGAATGACTGAGTTCAATGGGGCCTCGTTTTTAAATCAAGTTTGCCTAAAGATCAACTAAAACTAAAACCAACACACTGCCCTCTATATGTCTAAATAAGTCACTTTTCACCAGGTACTTATTTAATTCAGTCAGTTTGTGCTGCGAAACGTGTTCTGGTCTGTCTGCATGTCTCCCAGCAGTCACGTCTGTCTCTATACAGTTATAATATGTGAACTGTGTTTCCAAAATAAACCCAAGATGGAGGAGACATCTGATTCCTCTTCTGCATGTATACCTGGATTTCTGGTAACCAAGTTTCTTAAGAGCATGTAAACTTGTTCGCCAATTTCCAGAGAAACCTGTTTTCTTTGAGTAACCTGCAGTCACTGTTTACATGCACTAAAGTAGCCAGAAATTAGGTTTCTTAGATAATCTGGGAATGGGTTTACTCAGATTTCTACTGTGGCCTTATTTTGGAAGCATGGTTCATAAATTTTAACTGTATAGAGACTCAGACTGCTTCCTGACTTTTTTTAAATGTGTATTTATTTTTTTTTGACTCGGGAGCCGACAGCTCTGAGAAACAGACAGGTAGACAGACACAACGCTGCTACTCAAAGAGCAGACCATCGTGCTCTGTGAAATGGTTTACTCTTACACCCAACTGCTCCTCTCTGCTGAAAGTAGTAGAGTGGCAAGTGTCTGCAGCCTTTGTTATGAATATGCAATCTTGTAAAAATATACATGGCAGAGTAGTTCTCTGGGAGAAATCTACATTTCTCTAGTTTCCTACCTTGTTAACGGAAACCAGGTTTCCTTGACAAAGGTAAACGCACACGGTTTGAATTTTACATAGCATTATCTTTTGAGCCAAAACAGAAGGAAGAAGTATCTCATAGCCAGCAGCACAAGTAAAAAGTAGCAAGCTAAGTACTGCATTTTGCCTTTGTTATTTGTATTATGATTTTTCTGTTAAGAACTTTGTAATGTTTGGAAAATTTGTACAGTTTAAATTTTGTTATCGATTGATTTGCTGTTGACTTTCAGTGTTAGCCTCACATCTATACACATAGGCCATGCACAGCTGTATTTTCCGTATTCTTCACTAATATACACTGGTGTTTAATCGGGAGTGGGTCAGCGTAAGAGCAAGTAATTATCTTTCTCTCTCCTATTGACCAATTGTGCTACTCAGGGAGCGTCCTCCTCTGGGTTATTGTTAAACGCCAGGGTATGTCCCATCTGAGTGACACTCTTCCTCTCTCTCCACCTTTCCCTAATTCCCTGACCAGCTGTTGGCCACTCAGTCTGAATCAACTCCTAACCTGTCCTTCCTCCTGCTATTTCTAGATCTGAGAGAGGCAGGCTAGGCTATGCAACATGGCAGCGGTCCTTGTGTGACCTTGTCTTTACTTGGCACCTACTGCACACTAAAAGATTCACAGACATGTTAGGTGGAGGGCTGGAGGCTAGGAGTTGTGTTCCCTTCAGGTTTGAAGGGGCGCGTGACTGTGTATGCGCCTCCTAGATACTTCTTTTCCTGAGTCTGACTATCTATCTACCATTGGAATGAGCACGCTCACCTCATCACTTCATTCTTTCCATCTTGCTCTGAGGAGGTAAGAGTGGGATGAGCTGTCAATGAAATTAATCACCATCTTCCTTTCTTGAGTACTTGACAAGTGAGAATCTAGTGGTAGTGCCACCTGATTTCTTCTCACTAAAGCCATTCATCACATAAACAGTGGTTCATGAAAATTTGTAAACCATTTCTTTTTTTCTCTGAATTTCTGCATAAATATAATCAAAATGTGGTCAGATTTTCTTCCTTGCAACCAAAACTAAATAAGGTAGCCCAGATAAACACACAAAAAATTGAAATTGAAAAAATATATCTGATCTTAAATATTTGTGTGGCAGAATAATCTGTTCAGTCACTGGTGTTGACCCCCTTTTCAGCAATACCTTCAACAAAATGTTTTTGGCAACTGTTTGCCATTCTTGCACATCATCTTGGATATCTCGGGACATTGGCACATTCCTCCTTACAGAACAGCTTCATCTCAGGGATGTTGGTTGGCTTCCTTGCATGAACTGCCTCCTTCAGGTCTTTTCACAGCATTTCTATAAGATTAAGGTCTTGACTTTGAATCAATAATTCTGAAATATAAAATGTAACCATCCTTTGGTAGAGGTTTGTGTGTGTAGGTTTGTTGTCTTGCCGCATGCTCTGCTTTTATTGATTTTCAGTTGGTAGATACATGTTTTGACATTTTTCTGTAGAATTAGCTTCTACAACTCAGGATCATGATACTGCCACCACCATGTTTTACAGATGGCATAGGGTTCTTATGCTTGAATGCACCATTTGCTTTTGCCATAATGCTTTGGTCTCATTAGTGCACAAAACATGCTTCTCCTAGCCTTATGACTTAAACGTGGATTTTAGCAAACAATGCTCTCAAGCAATGTTCTTTTGGAGAGTGTGGGCATCCTCTGAGCAACTCTGCCATGCACACCACTGTTGCTTAATGTTCTCCAGAAGGTAAACTCATGAACATTGATTTTATGTAAAGCAAGAGAGGCATTTAGTTTCCTAGATATTGCCCTGTGGTTTCTTGTGACTTTCTGGCCTATTACACGCTTTTCTCTTGGTGTGAACTCTGTTGGTCGACCACTCCTGGGTAGGATAACAATGTTGTTGAATGTTCTTCATTTATACACAGCTTACCTGACAGTTGATTGATTGAGTCCAAACTATTTAGAAATAATTTTGTAACGATTTCCAGCCTGGTGAATATCAACAGATCTTCACCACTGTCTTCAGAAATCTTCTTTGTTTGAACCATGATGCACCTCTACTATTCACTCAAAATGTATCTTTTTTTTTTTTTTAATAATGCAGGGCTTCCCAGACCTGATTGTCATTCCATTGACTGAAACATCTGACTATTTAGCCTTCAAATTAATAGATATTCCTAGAGGTAATTTTGCTTTATTAGACCCAAATATTTATGATTTATTTTCTACAATAAAATAGTGTAATTTTAATTAATTGGGTTTAATTAATTAATTGGGTTTCCTCTATCTAGTTTTATGACGTGTGAAAATTAGATCATGTTGTACATTTTTTTTTATGCAGAAAGGGAGAACATTTTGAGGAGTTCACAAACTTTCCATCATAGCTGTACCTGCATGGTTAGATATCACAGTCATAAGTTCAACATAGAATTGATAGCAAGATGCTAATAGACAGTTTTAACTTCTACTGAACAAATGTGTGGATTTGCATTGCATTATTTCATGATAGCTGTTCTGCTAGTGATGAGAGCAAAGTCTTGAACCCTCAGCCAGCAACCTACCGTGTCTCTGTGCACACCCTTCACTTTTAACTCCAAAGCCAATTATTTCATTTATATATATTTGAAAGGGTTGGATAAATCACTAAACTTGTGCTACAAATGATCAGATCTAGATGAAAATGCTCTAGATTTTGTTGTCACAAGTGTAGGATGAGATGAAGCTGTTATGGACTTGTTGGGGGTAAACCTTGCATGGGGCTACACCGACACAGTCATTTCTTGCTGCATGCTGGCACTTATTCTGTTTGTCACTTAAGTCTACACACATCTGTTACGTTACTATACATAGTGTTTTGGACTGTATGTAATTAATCAATTTTTGCAATACACAGAAAGAAACAACAAAATGTAATGCTTCCTGTTCAGCTTTGAATGTTAAAATTTGAATTCTTTTTAAACACAGAATTGGTAATATGGGATTACTTTTATTACTATTATTACTGCAAAACTTTGGTATCCAAAATGCTTTGAGACTACTACTACTATTATATTAGTTATTATTAATATTATTATTATTATTATTGTTGTTGTTATAATTACTATAAGTGATCCAGCTGCTCTATCTTCTATTTGCAGGAGTTCCCCTTCTTCACCTTGACATCTTTCCCTCCTGGATTCCTGGTTCATGTTGGTGGAGTGGTCAGCGCTCGCTCTGTCAAACTACTGGACCGCATACACAATCCTGGTGAGTTCAGTGCAGACAGGCACACAGTGCCCTGATCAAGCTGGTTCATTGTCTTGTGAAACAATATGAGTGAGCTCTGACCTACTGTATTGTGTGAGTGTCCGATCTTGTTGTAAATGGTTGTTAGTTAATGCTGCCCATCATCCTTATGTGTTGAACAATTTTCTTGTTTGGGCTTAGTCTCAGTTTGTTTGATTGTGTAGAGAGAATTTAGTTACAGACTAATTAGTTTTCAGCTGGTCAGTTAGAGCCTGCTGCTTTGTAACATTTTGATGATTTTAAAGTTAGAATAGGCTGTTTTTTGGTCAACATTCACCTTGTGAAGTGACTGACTGGCTTTTGTGTAATGTATAGTCTGTCCTGGTCATTTGTTGGCAGTTTGTGTGTGTGTGTATACTGTATGTGTGTATGAGCTGGTCACTGTGGTGGTCTGTGCTGTGGTGCTGCCCACCAGGAGGTGAGCGTGCAATAATAATGCATGGCTCTAGTCTGTTGCCTGCCGCTTCTGTTATGTGGTGTTGCTGGCTGCAGGTGGTGCTGTGGTGAGGTACTGTGTTGTTTATAAACCTCTGCTTTGCTTCTTGTAGTTTTCAAAAAGGCCTTTCATCCATTCTGAACTACTGATGTTTTGTTGTAATATGACTTTTTAAATGAGATTTATACTAATTACAATCAGACATTTTGTTAGTAGGCGTGTGCCTGCCTGTGTTAAACTGATTAGTTTTGTCCAATGTTTGGTTTAATTATGTTTTATCTTTGAGAAAGATATGAGAATTCAAGAATAAAAGGAGTGTTGATGAATGGTGGCTGGGTTAGGATAAACAGTGTTCTTTTCAGCAGTGGACAGGGCAGTCAAGATAAAATACTTCCAAATTGTCTTACTAACAACCTCCAGAAAGATTATGTATGCCATAATTAAACATACAGTGTTTCTGCCCAAAACTAGTGACACCAACTTAGTCTTTGCCTTGTTTTTTGTTTTCCCTGTTGGAAAGTTTACCTTGAATCCATGCTGAACAGAGCCCTGTTCACTGTTGCTTGAGTATATTAACAACATAGCAAGGCAAGGTACCCTGTGGAGTTACTGACCATAAACAGTGTGTTCCTGTTTTGTTTGTATTGTCTATGATGTTTCACACATGAGCGAGGAGATGGTATAAAACATACACTTAATGCTTAATATTGTAAATATTTACATTTACAAAAGGTTTGTTGGACCTCAACAATACATACAGTTTGATTTGTTGCAAAGGCCTTGATATTTGTTTAGTTGAAAATTCCACAGGGC
>OMLM01020405.1:21815-38083 GCA_900302695.1 Helostoma temminkii | reverse complement strand
AGATGCAAACATGTCCATGTCCTAAAAGTGTGTTTGTACTTATAATGGCAGTCTGTTTTTTTTTTTTTTAATTTATACTAAAAATTGTTTTAGTTATTACCTAGAGTGACAATATGTCAGTGACATATTGATAGATTATTTAGTGAAAGCTGTTTTATTTTTTGCAGATGAGCCAGAGACTCGTGACGCCTGGTGGGAGGAGATTCGCCAGGAAATCAAATCTCATGCCAAAGCTCTTGGTTGCCATGCTGTTGTAGGGTACAGCGAGAGCACCAGCATCTGGTATGTAGTCACACATAGTGTGGTAATATGTAAAAATACGATCCTTTATTCTTTTTTGTTGAATCTCCTTATTATAAACCAATGTTCTTTTTGTCTAACACTCACAAGGTTTTATGTCCTGTTTTCCGCATTTATTCTCTCTTTAAATCAATTCGTGTCAACTCAGTGAGGAGGTGTGTATCCTGTCTGCATCCGGAACAGCTGCTATCCTGAATCCTCGGTACATGCGTGAAGGCTGTCTTGACGTTGGAAGCACGGATCACAGGTTGTTTTGTGTGTATGATGTGTTTGATTCAGATACTGGACAATCTGAGTGTTGATTCTTGTATATTCACGGCCTGGAGTTATGGAAACTGATACCAAATGGTATGTGTTGTTTGCCAGGTTTGAAGAGCCATCTCCTCCAAGCTGTGGCTTCTGTCACATCCCGTATGATGAGTTCAACATTCCTTTTCCTGCCCAGCTCACCTACTGTTACCTCTGCAGACGACAAAAGGTCTTAAATGTGTACTTTGCTTACATAAAGACATGTTAAAGATATATATTGTTTTCCAGTGAATAAATGCACTTTGATGTAAAATGAATGAATTACTTATTACAGTATTTGTTTATTTATTTATTTATTCATTTATTGGCAAGGTTCCTGATGTGTTATTCACAACAATCGACCTGCCACCAGAAGCAGCTGTCACAGGGAAGGGTTGCCTTATCCAGGCCAGGTAAACCCCCTTACAGTTGATGACTCTAGAACCTTTCAAAATGATTGCTGAAAGTGAGAAAAAACATACCAAATCCTGTCAAACTGTAAATTGTGTCTTTTATGTTGTGCTTTGCTTTATACTGAATAATCATCACATTACTTGATGCCTCAATGTCAGTGTTTACCTTCTCCTAGACTGTGCCGTCTGAAGAAAAAGGCCCAGGGTGAAGTGAATGCGACAGCTATCTCCAACCTGCTGCCTTTCATGGAATACGAACTGCACACTCAGTTAATGAACAAACTGAAGCTGCGGAACATGAACGCTCTGTTTGGCCTACACATACAGATCAGTGTTGGCGAGAACATGCTTTTGGGTCTGGCTGTAGGTTAACATTTTTGGTTAACAAGTTGTTTTGCCATGCATGCATATTTAAGAATAGCCCTTAAAATGTGTGTGTGGGTGTGTGTGTGTGCGCGTGCGCGTGCGTGTGTGCTCAGTCTGCTACAGGAGTGTATCTTACAGCCCTGCCTGCACCAGGGGGCATTCAGATTGCTGGGAAGACTCCTGGTGACCTGAGCAATGAGCACCACATCCTCACCATCCAGAAAAGGATCAACGACACCATAGCAAAGAACAAAGAGCTCTATCAAATAAACCCTCCGGTAAGACACACAGTTGTGTGTGTGTATATACAGTATATGATTTTTGTTTGCAAGTCTTCCCATATGTCAGTTTTTATTTAAATTAAGTAGGTTTTTGAAATTATTCATTATGGCATTGCAGTAGCCAGGTTGTCATTTTGAAAAACAAAAATGTTCACATTCCATAGTGCTACCCACATAAAATCCTTAAACACAAAAGTAAATTCTTTAAATGCAAAGCTTTGGAAACCTGTTTCAACCAAAAGGCTTAAAATGATGTTGCTCACATGTTTTGGAAACACGGGAAGCATTTACGATTATAACTCTTGAGGGTGCCATTAATTACTTGTACCATAGGTTATCACTGTACAGCTGCCAGAAAGAATCAAATTGCCCCCAATTTTCTTTTGGTCTTGCATGACGGATAATTAATTCTGCAGCTTATGGACATTATGTCAAGTGCACCTGTTAGTGTCATATCAAGTTAACTGATACAAACTCATTTAATAGTTAACTGTTTATGGTGTTTTGGGTATAATTCTCTATTTTCCAGTGTTGCATACATGATGTATAGTCTGCCTATGGTGAATAATGATAAACTTCTGCCTCTTGTCTCTTTCTGGCTATTAAAGAAATTATTTGCCCTGGACCCTGAGGTGTTCTGCGGTATAAACATGGTACTGAGCACACAAACCTTTAGCTGTGAGATGCAGCCAAGCATGACAAATCTTTCACTCTAATCGCACTACACCACCTTTACTATAACTTTATAACAGCTCTTAACTGGGGGCAAATGGGAACAGGATGATGTGGAACCAACTCCAGAGTTGCCTCTAAAGGGCAAACCACAGTACACTCATTGTATCTGTGTTGTATTTGTCTCATGACTATCTGTCTTGTCCATTCACACTCTCACCTGTGTATTATGTTGTGTATGTGTGCGTGTGTGTGTTTGTGCACTCCTTACTTTTCCAGATTCATTCTCATGTTAACACCAGCCATGTGTGTGTAATGGAGCAGCTGATTGGGTATTTGAGAGAGTGTGAGCATGTGCAGTGTTATGAGCGTAGTCATTACTACTAGCATTGTCATACTAGCTGTACACGCTGGACATACTTGTGCTACTGTGGGGGTCTGGTGTTCACTGTGGCATCTTGCCAGCTCAGGCTTTATGTTCTTTTGCTTGCAGGAGCTGACAGATGAAGTGGTGGGTTCCCCGATCCCTGAGCCAAGACGATCCAGACTTCTTCGCTCCCACTCAGAGAGCTCAGATGAACTGTCAGAACTGGACCTCTCCCATGGCAAGAAGGATGCCTTTGTCCTGGAGGTGAGGATCTGTAAAAATAAATGTATCTGATACTGTTCCACAGACAAGACAAATTATTATTTGACTTTATTTGACTTTATTGTCCCGAAGTGGAAATTCTTATCCACAACACTGCACTTGTTTGACAAGAGTACAACAGACACAACAACACAATAACAGCAACAATACAGCAGAAGTGACAATAATGACAATAAATGGCAGCAAACAGCATAGCTCAGCGGGGTATGTTATTAAGGAAGGTAATGACTAAGGGGATTAGGCTTCATAAAGTGGGCCCTACTGCACCTCAGAGCCTTGTATCTGCGGCCTGAGGGCAGTGGAGCTAAATGTTCATTAAGTGGGTGTGGGATCCTGTTCTATTGATATAGCAATGTGTTTAATGGCACTATTATTACATTATCACAAATGTAACAGTTTGCTTTCATTTTCTTAGATTGATGACACTGATGCTCTAGAGGACATCCACTCTCTCCTCACTGATGCCTCTCCACCCACTGGTATGTACCATCCATTGTCTTTACAGCAGTTAATGTACATCACTGCAAATGCTCGCACACACATTTCCTTATTGGATCACAAATTTCATTATTTCTATGCTTTGTCATCACAGTGTTCATTTCCACTTTCAGGTTTCTACAGCTGCAACACTGAGATCATGCCTGGGATTTACAACTGGACTTCAGGAGTACAGGTATTTTATTGTTTACTGTATTGTACTCACTGGATTATTGCTTCACAAATCACAGCAAAACTTATTTTATCTTCTCTGAACTTTAATACATTAGAAATATAATATGGTATCTGTAACGTAAACATAAATGTAAATACCATATCATGATCTAATTGATTTTATGTAACTAAAGTATAGACATAATGTAATTATGAATTTAATATGTATTTAATTGTAAATTAAGTTCATATTTATGTATGATTAATTAACAATGTAATTATACTACTAATGTAAATATACCTACTTTAGTACTTTTTTCTTTTTCTCCGCTCTGTGAAGAAATGCTGGGGGAAATTAGTATAGGGTGGCCCTTTAATTAGCTGTGCTATCTGCCTTGGTAGCAGGCTTATAGTATTTATTTCACCAATGCTAAAAATGCTGACTGTCAGAGTTGGTTGCAAATGTTAATTTCAAGACAGCATTACCTTAAAAGACCTGTAGCTGTCTTTTTGCAAACCTTGGTATACCTTGAAACTGAAAACCAGCCTCTAGCTAGTAGACAGCTTTGTCTACTGTAAACATAATTATGCCAAAAGACAGAGTGTAAATAATTACAAATAATAATTTTTTTCTCTTTGTGCCATGTGTTTCTGTTTTACAGATGTTTACATCTGTGAGGGTCCTAAGGTTGAGTAATACTAATCTCACTAACCAAGGGTTGAACAAGACCTTCACTGACCTATGTGAAAATCTGCTAAAGGTAAGGAACAGTATTTATGTTCTTTGAACTGTCATGCTGATCTGTGCAATGGGCATGTTGACTTTACTTAGTTTATACTCTGGCTATACTTCGCTTGTTGTATGAATGAGGAGTTACAGTCTGCATTCACCATGTTTATTTCAGAGTTTTTACTTCAAGTTGCGCTCGATGATCCCCTGCTGTCTCTGTCATCTCAAATTCACTGTAGCAGTGCCAGAAGAAGAACTCATACAGGTGAGAAGTCTCAGACCATCACTGATTTAAGAAATTGCTTATAGAACAGAACAAACAGTAATATTTACAAAGGTATCTTTCTCGACTTGCTTCCCAGGTCACAGTGACAGCAGTTGCCATGACATTTGATAAAGACCAGAGTCAGGAAAAGCCAGCAGACAAGCCAGTATCCAAAGGTCTGTCTCTTTAAATGCTTGTTTTTTTTTAACTTCTCACCTGTCTGATTGAGAAGAACACTTATTACAGCATTGTGGTTTGCACTTATTTGTGTAGCATTAAAGGGCTTATTAGAAAAAAACTTCCATATGTTAATCAAGATAATAATAGTAACATTATTACTTCAGATATTTATGTATTTATCCAATGTGTGCAGGAACAAGTAGTCAGCTGGAAGTTAGGTATGTGTTTTCCTATTGTCGCTAGCCATGTTAGTAATGTGTAAATTATAAAACAGTTATGATCAGACCACCCTTGTACTGTAATTATCTTTGGAGAATTGTATGTGTCTGTGAGTGGTGTTGAAATGGTGTGCACAATCATAAAAAGCTACGGAGCCATTTCACCGCTCATGGAAATATGAAAAGTTTCTCTGCCGTAATGAAACGGCAAATATAAGTTCATAAACTATCTGGGTGTCTCTAAACTATCTAAAGAATTTAAGAAGTATCACTTCTGGTGTATTTTGCATTTGAAATTAAAACACCTGGGTGATTGTGTGTGTCTGTCTGTGCGTCTTTTTTTTCAGGATCCAGTGAGACAGAAGAGCAGCTACAGTTTCCTTTGGAGCTGAATGTAGACTTGTCAGCCACCAACAGTCAGCCATCTACCAAAATCTCAGGTAGTTTTTAAATATTTTTGAACGCTCCCTTGGCTCCTCATGTGCCTTGCTTTACTAACAGGCATTGCCCATCTCCTCCACTAACACTTCAGGTACAAACTCTTTACTCACTCCAGCTGCAAAACTCTGCCAAAATCAGCTCATTATGGTTCATTCATCAGGTAAACAAATAGTGATGTGGTGTAGCCATATGCATCCTGTCAGCTGTGAACTTAGATGACAGTGTGATGTTGGTCTACCTTTCTTCCATATGAATTGAACTGAGTAACAGAGAATACTATAGATGGATCATTTTCACATATAGAACAATTAGAGTTTGGATGATGGTTAAAGCTTAAAAAGTCTTGCTTGGTTAGTGTTTGTGACAAGCTAAAGTTGACCCCTTTGATGTTTATGTGTGTGTGACAGGTGTCCCAGAGAGTACCAACATCTCATCCAGAGGTAAGCCCTTTCCTCGTCCTCCACCTGCCCCTGCCCCACCTCCCTGCTACCTAAACTACTACCTGACCTGTTTTAACTTTTCATCCTTTGTTTCTCTCGACAAAGTTATCCTGCACTGCTCCCAAACCTCATCCACTTTTGTTCTTTTCTTTCTGTTCTTTTTTGTTCTTCTGTTTGTTTCCTGTGTCCCGTTATGTTGTTGTTGTTGTTGTTGTTGTTGTTGTTTTCTTGTTGCTGTTTGTGTATGCTCTGGTGTGGGTGTGTGTGTGTGTGTATGTGTGGGCGTGTGTTCTCTCCAGCTGCCTCCGTTGATTACGGTTCCTTTGCAGACAGATGCAGCACCTGGCTAGAGCTGCTTAGGCTGAAAGCTCACACCATAAGACGAGGATCAGTTAAGACAAGTAGGAGGACACAGTCTCTAGCACACTCTGGTGATCATACCCACAAATACAGAACACAGTTTCACAAAGAATTCACAGACATGTACATACATGCTTGCATACACTCACACACCCCTCCATGCATGCCGCTGGGGGGCGGAGCATTGTAAATCAAGCACCAGCATTTTTTTAGCTAGAGTGTGAAAGTTGAAGCCCCGCCCCTCAGAGGATCCACAGTCAGCAGCTTGCCTTAAAAAAATGCCTGCAGCCATGATAACAGCAAAGTAGACTGAAGCCATTTTTATTTTCCACTTGAGCTTAGAAAAAGCTACATGATTTGAACATTTTAAAAATGCTAAAAGTCCTGGGTCTGAATGTCTGAATCCTACAAGTCTGATTAGTGTTTCTGAAACAGCTGGAATGATTTTCAGTCCTGTGCACAGTAAGTTAACAACAATCTAATGTGTGGCTCTGAAGGTCCCTGGTTTGATGGATGTAAGCCACATCAGGTAAATTTGCTGCAAGATAAAGGAGCATCTTTCACACTCTGGCTCACGTTCATGTGCCCAGCTCAGCTCATAGCTGTCTCTGTCCGTCTCCATTTCTCAAGCCTCTTTCCTAAATAAAAACAAATAAAAAGACTGTACTTCACTATACTTCAAATAATGTATTCACACATGTAAATGTACACAGCTTTGCCCAGGTCTGTCTGTCTGTCTGCAGACACTCTGTAACTGTCTTGTCTGTTTGCCTTTACTGCATGACATGCATGGCAGCACATGCTTTTGAAGTGATTGCCTTTGCACCTCACATCGACACACTGCACAACTGCACGTCACTCACGTAACTGACACTCACACACAGACAACTCACATAAACTGTAAGTGCACACACACGTTCCTCCTGATGTGATAACGCTAACAGGATTGAATTTGTGCATTCCACATTCACATCTTTTTCTGCTCTTAAAGTTCATATCTGCTTTTCATTTTTGCAATATTTTTTGTGTTTTCTGGTATCTCCATTCTCTGTTGTCTTTTTCCCTCCCCTCTTGTTTTCTTTTCATGTGTCCCTCTTCTGGACCTCTACTTGCACTGTCTCTCTGAACCTGCAGTCTCATCTTTGGACCGCAGCAGTCCACTGCCTGAGGGACGTTCTCGCTCGCTGCGCTCCAAAAGCTCGTTTAGTGGAAGTTCAGTCCCAGTGGTAAAGATGACACCGGTCTCCTTTCTCCCTGGGACACGCATCATTAAGTATCTTGGGATCATCAACATGTTTTTTATCAGAGAGACAACATCACTTCGTGAGGTCTGAGCAACATGACCACATAAGATCACAACATATTTTCACCCAAGACCATCCTGTAAAAAATGTAGGCATGTCCACATGAAACGTGTTTTCTACCTGTTTCAGGAAGGTGGTGTTAGTGGCTTCCTCCATTCATTCATAACTGAGGTGTTTGCGATGGTTCGAGCCCACGTCGCAGCTCTGGGTGGCAATGCAGTAGTGTCCTACAGCATGAAAGAGTGTGTGTTAATGGAAAATCCAAACAAGAACCAGGTATTGTCAGACACCTGTGCACAGTATAAAACACACACATTTTATTTAGCTGTAACAGTCCAAAGCACAATCTTTACAATCTTCCCAAAATCTTTACGTCTGGGGTAGTCAAAGCTGACAGTTGTTAGTGTCTCTGTGTTTTGACCATGTTAAATCTTTCTTCCTGTAGGCTCAGTGTCTCATTAATGTGAGTGGTGATGCTGTCATCTGTGTCAGGGACACAGACCAGGAGCCAACGCATTCAATGACAAACATTGGACAGGCCTATAGTACTGGAACTGATGGGACTACGTGACAGTGAGATCCAGAACCTCGATCGGTCTGCAGGACACACAGTCTGAGTCAAAACACTCTCAGTCTAGCCGTCCAAATACAAGTAATTTATGTCTGCTTTAAAACACTGTAGACAATCCAATGGTTTGGACACAGGTAATAAAGAATGACTACTCACACACTGATAAACATGGAGTCTGATTTAATATAGGAGTGCTGGATGTTTGGATTTCTGCGTTTAAAGAAAAAGCATTTATGCAGGTGGTAATGATGATGCTCTTTGAGAACAAGATCTGGCCTCTGAGACTGTGTCCAATTGGGTAAAACAATTGCCAAAGGACTCCGCTGCATCTGACTTCTGCATACAGTATGTATCCGTCCCATATTGGGTCAGCCACAGTTACAGTGTATTGGCCATCCCTTTGAGGCAGCTACGATTAATGTGTCCATCCACAGATCACAGGAGTCACTAAATGACCAGGCCAAAAGGGAGACAGTATCAAATTATTTCATCATGGCCAGAGTTCCCCTCAGTGTTAGGCTTCATTTCTTGTTTCTGGGAAAGTGTCCAACTAACATAAGTGTCAGGCAAGACAACATGGCTGCTGTATTTCCCCAAAATAGAAAATTCCTAGAATGGCAAAATTTGAAGCTAAAATCCAAACAACTTGGAAAATCCTGTGGTGCAATTATGTTGTAATTGTCATTCATTCCAATCTAGTTAATTGTATAAATTTATATGAATTCTAAATTTCTATGGGTAATCTTAGAAAATATTTGTCATAGTATTGTCACTTAAAATGTGATATAATGTTTTTATTGTTTCCAAGCGTTGGGAGCAAATATAATAAACAGGCCAAGATGACATTATATGCACATATTTTTGTAGCTTGTTTTCCTAGTACTACAGCCATTACCATGTTTCTGATCACTATTTTATAAATTAAAATTTCAACTTTATTGCTTTATCCAAATATGGTAAAATGTAATGCTATAACGTGTACACCTTTTTTATTCACATATATTTTGAGGGAGAGGGCAAATGTAAGCTGCTTTTAATAGTCATATAATGTGGCCCTTTAGGGTTTAGCAGCAGGGATGTTTCATAGGATAAAGTCTTTGAGATAATTTTGACTGAACTAACACATTTAGCCGTGTAATAAAACTGTTCTTTGCCAAGTGTCATCACTGTTGCTTTGGCATTCATACTCTGAATAATATCTCTGCTACTGATCTCTCCACCTCTGACAGTCATGTCCAATGCTGGAAAAAGTATCTTCTGGAGTAGGTGCCACCTAAAAATAAACTGTAAATGTTCTCTAAAATCAGATTTTAGTATTTTTGTAACATGAAATGTATGAAGCTTCTCGTTTTGCTTGTGCAATGAATTCCTGATGTTTCAACTCACTGTGTCAGAAGTAGAGGTACGCTAATCTGTTTCTGTGATCAGTTTTGTATATGCTTGTGTCTAAAACTTGAATGTACATAAATAGATGCTTTTGCTTTCTGACTAGCAGCATGCAGACCCAACTTTTAATTGCCATGAATCTGTATGCTTGCCGGCCTAGTCTTGCACAATAAACTCAGTTGAACTCAAGATTTAATTTGTCATCATTGATGGGTGTGAATGTACAAACCCCGTTTCCAGAAAAATCTAGATAGATGGGGAGATACTTTATTCAAGCCTAGAGGTAAATTCTGGTGTTGCAGCAGCCATTACACAAAGAATACAACATTCAGTAACACAAAATCTACATACTGACAATACATAAACACAATACGAAGAATAACACACAGTACACAAAATAGTTACAATAGTACATTCAAATGTAAAAACTTGAATGGAAATGCTGGAAAAATTGAACTTAATCTTTGTCTCACAAAACTACAAAGAAAAAAAACATGAATATTAAAACAAACGTAATTGTATTTTGTAAATTCAGAGGCCTGCAACACAAATAAAGCTGGAACAGAGACATGTTTATCACTGTTACATCTAATTTTCTTTTAATTACAATTTAGGAATCGGAGGCCACAACCTTTGCAGTTTTGTAATGCAGTCTTAATGTATGGAGCCAAATGGGGACACAAGCTTCATCAGTTTGAAAGATTAAATTGTAATCAAATTGCTAAATCTTCACAGCTGACTAATTTAGACTGGTTAGATACTGTTAACTTTAACATGCCACATATTTAAGGATATCTTCATCTGGGAAAAGGCTACATCTTTCAGGATATTTTAGACTTCATATCACTTGAGGAAACTTAAAGGTCACATTTCCCACTTTTCCACACGCTCCTGAAAATACAAACCCAAAAAATACAGTGTAGTGTTAATGATTAAACCAGTGGTTCCAAACCTTTTGCCAAAAATAGTGTTTACTCAGGTCCCCTCCTCACATCTCAGATGTCTGAGCTGCTAACAAAGAGGTGTAACTAAGGAGATATTCTTTCACATGTGATCCAAAAATGGACATAGATTTGCTTTTCCCCCCTTCTTCATTAATCATCTCACAACCTCTCAGATTTAACAGACTACACTACACAAAAGGGTTTCTAATGATCAGTTATCCTTTTAAATTAATAATTAGCAAACATAACCTGCTATTGGAAGACAGTACTAATGTTTGCTCATTACAGGCCAGATACATTATCATTATCATTTAAAATATTAACACTGTGTTTCTGATCAATCTGATGTCATAATTAGTGTCCAAACTTTTGTCTGGTGGTGTATGTGAAGTAAAAAGTCGATCCACCTCAGGACTCAGTGAAGTGCACACTGATGTTGGAGTTTCGAATAAATGTGTTTGTACTTCACGTAAATGATTCGGTTTTAATTTACATACTGGTGAGAAGCTATGGGACCGCTGATGTTTCCTTAAATCATAAAGAAACGTAAACACAGTGCGTGTTCCGACGGGACGTGAATGCAGCGCAGCGACGCCTCGAGGCCGCTCGAGTGAACTGATCGCCAACCGCTCATCGCTACGTGTCCCCCGGGCTACGTTTTATCCCTCTTCCCCTGATTCCCATGCTGTTACAGGAACAGGCAGCAACTGTCCTGATCCGCAGCTTGGCTCAGTCATGGCGGAAATCGTCCTGCCACGGCGCATGTTTCTCTGGTGTATGACGGTCATTTATCTGGCTGCGTTTGTTTCTCTCTATGTGCAGATACCAGGTAAGTCACAGTCTGCTAACTTACTGCAAGGAGGTGTTAGCTTGTTAGCCTGGAACTTGGTTGGCTTTGTTTTCGTCGCTTTTCGTGTTTTTCAAATGTGGTGAAGAACCGCTCGGGGGTTTTTATGGGCTGAAGTCAGGAGGCTTTCCCTGCTCCTGATTAACTTAGCGAGCAAACAGCTGCGGAGAGTCCCTCAAACGTTGGTAACTTGTTACACTACAGTTCCCACAATCCCTCTGTTTTCATGAAGAGTGCGCCTCATTTAGCACAAGTCCAGAAGACGTCGCCCACGCCCATGTTTTAAGAGGCACTATATGTATTATATTTATTTATGCATTCAGTTTACATCTATGCCACTAATGTATCCTACTTTTATTTACAAGTGTTGGCAATGAATAGAGTCTGCAGTTAATTTACAATGTCTTCCCATGTTGGAAATAAAAAAAACTATTACACTACTATACAAAAGACTAATCTACAACAATGTTCAAGCTAAATTAGTGAAATGGTGCCAGATATTATCCCTCACATCAGTGTGTTCCTTTTCAATTACATGAGTGGAGGCACACAAACTACTGTACACCAAGATGTTAAAGTGTAAAGAGGAACCATTTCTGATTCACCCACAGTGACCACATCACAACCATTTGAACGCCTGTATCATTCACATCAAAACACTGAATGAGAGGATATTAGTGTTGATCCCTCCTGCACCTTTGAGTTTTGATGTCCTGCCATTTTATGGTGACTCAGCACCTTTCTAAGACATTATTTATGATTTATTATTTGTTATTTGTAGGTCTGTATGGTAATGAGGGGCTGTTGCCAGCTCGTTGGCAGCTGCGTTACAGCGGTAAGCCCCTGGTGGAGCAGCTGCTGTCGTCTCCCACCCTGCTGTGGCTCGGACCTCGGCTCGGCCTGGACACGCACACTGCCATGGAGCTGCTGTGTCTCATAGGAGCGGCACTGAGTCTTGCCGCCACGCTTGTGGAGTCTCTCCGAGACAGCGTGGTGTTTTTCTTCCTCTGGGCCTTGTACCTGTCCATGTACCAGGTGCGTTTGTATCAGCTTATTTTTCGGTCACAATATTTCCAGGTGTCATTCTGTTTCACTCTAAAAATCTTTTTCTGCTTCAGGTGGGCCAGGTTTTCCTCTACTTCCAGTGGTGAGTGTTGCAGACAAGGTGATGCCATTTAGACGTCTACAACTGATTTATTTCTTTCATTAACACATGACTTATATAAATAGCATCTAGTTGAGGAAGCATAAGTTGATTTTGACAGTTCAGTGATATATTTATGTGTTCTTTAGGCCAGTCTTATAACACTATAGTAATGTTTGTCCCTGCTGCTGTGCAACAACACTGTGAACACCACTCTAAAATTAGATGCCAGAAAGACAGTTTTGCTTACCAACTTTCCGCTCTTCCTACCCTTCTTGTTTCCTGTTCCTCCTCTTTATGACTATGCAGGGACAACTTGCTTCTAGAGACGGGGTTCCTCTGCATCCTTGTTGCTCCGCTGACATTAATTAGGGGATCCCGACAGGTCAGAGAGCACGATCGTGTGACTTTCTGGCTGATCCGTTGGCTGCTCTACAGGCTCATGTTTGCATCTGGTGTGGTGAAGCTCACATCTCGTTGTCCCACCTGGTGGGGTCTTACAGGTATGTGCGACTCTGTGAAACCTGAAGTTTATCTCATTGAACATTTCATTCATTGTTTAACCGATCTTGTTCAGACTTAGGATCTCATCCATTTCCTATATATCCATTGTTTAAACAGCTCTGACATATCACTATGAGACTCAGTGTATCCCCACTCCTCTGGCCTGGTTTGCACACCAGTTGCCAGTGTGGTGGCAGAAGCTGAGTGTGGTGGCAACCTTTGTCATAGAGATCCCTGTACCTTTACTCTTCTTCAGTCCACTGCGTAGACTGCGACTTGGATCTTTTTACTTGCAGGTGTGTACAAATTCAAGTGATTTTTGATCTGTAGTTCTTAAAAAAATCAGATTCCTCTCTTTTTTTTTTGGTAAATGTCTTTGTATGTAAAAACCTACCTGGTAGTAAACCTATTTCTGATTCTTGATTCGTCTTTTCACTTAGGTGCTGCTTCAGGTGCTCATCATTTTGTCTGGGAACTACAACTTCTTCAACCTGTTGACAATGATCCTTTGTCTGTCTCTGCTGGATGATCAGCATGTACACTTCTGGCTTCGCAAGGCATACAAGACCAACAACAATGGTATGATAACAGTTAATATATTGAAACAAAAGTTATTATTAAGTCAATAAAATATCAGATACAAAATATATTTAATTACCACATACACAAATGTTCTGAACAATATGCAAGTAGAGTGATTATGGCATATTTTGAAAGTTGTGTTATTTGTCTGTCATCAGTATTCTGTGCTCCAGCCAACATCTAACTCTCTGCCCTTAATCAGGCTCTAAGCTGTGGTCGTGGCTGTGTTACCTGCTGGAACTGGCTGTGTGGTCTCTCATGATCGTTGGAACAATTATATGCTTTGACCTGCAACTGGATACAACAAAGTTTGCCATCTCCTCCAGGACAGGTGTGTGTGTGTGTGTGCGTGCGTGTATTTATGCACATGTGAAACATCATCTTTGCACTCTGTAGATTTAGTTTGATTTACTGTCTCTTCAGCATTCACATACCACCAGTTTAACCAGTTTCTGAAGACTGTCACAATCCCCAGTGTCTGGATTGGGGTTCTCTGTCTCACCTGGGAGATGGTCACAGCGATGTTCAGGTAAGATTTTCCTCAGAGTGTGTGTGTGTGTTTGTGTGTGGGCGTTTGATTATTTCATCTTTTGTTGATTTTATATTGTTATTGTTGGTGTCTCGTTATAGAAAATGTGTTATTGTGCAGTTGCTGTACAAAAATAACATGATTTATTTTTGTAGATATGCGTGTGTCTCCGGTTTCCTGAAGAGGTTCTGTGGGACTGTCCAGTGGACTGTGTTTGCTGCTGCTACAGCTGCAATGTTCACTGTTAGTCTGGTAAGTTGTGTTCATAATTCATCAATGATATTTCTTTAAACCTGGTTGCTAACACATTAAGACTCTTAGATTCTGGTACCTTTAAGTTTATGTAATCCTAAATATCTATGTTTACCATCCCACTGATCATGTTTTAAACCTTTAACCAGTGTAGTAACTCATTATTTTTTGTTGCCAAAATTCAAACAGATTTTTTTTCTCTTGACATTACTGTTCCAGGTGCCTTTCACTTATATAGAGTACGACTCTAATGCCAGGTTGTGGCCTGGAGTGCATCGAGCCTATGAGCTGGTGGATCGCTACCAGGTGGTAAACTCATATGGCCTCTTCAGAAGAATGACAGGTGTTGGTGGGCGTCCAGAAGTCGTCATTGAGGGAAGCTATGATGGAGTCACATGGACGGTGAGAAGAAGAAAAATGGTTGATGGATTGAAAATTGTCTAAATATACTATCACAGGTCTACATTGTTTTAAAGTTTAAAATTACTTCTATTTGTGTAACTGTACACTAATACGACTGAAGCAGTATTGAGCAGATTCAATAGTTAGAACTGGGCAGATTCACTGTGCTGTGTACAAAGTTATGTAAACTAGTGCTTCTCCTTTTTTCTTCTAGGAGATTGAGTTTATGTATAAGCCAGGAAACCTAAGTGCATCTCCTCCTGTGCTGATCCCTCACCAACCCAGGTTGGACTGGCAAATGTGGTTTGCTGCCCTTGGGGCTCATACACAGGCTCCATGGTTCACAAGCCTCATGTATAGACTCCTGCAAGGAAAGACGGATGGTACACATTTCCTTTTTTACTGTCACTCTTATAACAATAAAAGACAATTCAGCAGAAGACTGAACGTCTCAGCCAAACAGTGATATCACAGCAGGTGTTTTGTTTTGACAATGAATCTAGTATCACCTGTATCATTGAAAGTTTGGGAAATGTTCTTTATCTGTATTGCACTGCAGTGGTACAATCAAAGAAGAACATAACTTTAAAAGTTTAAAAAGTCTCTGAAGTGTGTTGGTATATGGCAGCGAGGTTTCTAAAAGCTTGGTGTTGTGTCCTGCAGTGATAGAGCTGATCCAGACAGATGTGACCCAATATCCGTTCCACCAGCAACCTCCCGCCTACCTCCGAGCCCATCGTTACAGATACTGGTTTACTGAACCAAAGGCTGACGGGTCAGTGCTCTCTCTTTCTCCCTGTCTCAGTTACGTACACGGCAGAAATCGGATTATTCTTAGCTTTGAGCTAAACTTTGCTCAGTGAAAGATGTCAGTCAATGAACTTTCAAACATTACTGCCAAATTCAAAATTAATAAATTGCTTCTAAAGTGATTGAATTACGTTTTCAGCAGTGTTTATATTTTACATTAAGTGAGTGTAGGATTGCATCTAGTATTTTTAAGTTCAGATCTTTTTTTCCTGTAGGCACATGCAACCAGGAAAAAGTATTCAGTATCTTCTTCTTTATATTATATGATGACACGGTTGTTGTAATTAAAAAGTCAGATGTTAAAGTTAGTTAATGTACACTATCTACAGTGTTCTTGCCGTCTTAGATGGTCCAAGGCTTTTATCAGTGTTGTTATATTATAAGAAGACAGACACACACACACACACACACACACACACACACACACACACACACACACACACAAATAAGGTGGTTACTGTTTGGCTGGTGTTTGTTGGCAGTTTGTACCCACAGCGCTGGTGGAGGAGGGTCTATGATGAGGAATTCTATCCCACAGTGCACCTGGGCAACACCTTCCTGGAGAGCATGCTTAAACAATATGGACTCAAGGTAAATGGATCTTAAACAGTTGTTTTTGGAAACAATAAAAGATATTATATTATATTATAGTGAAGTACAGCTATATTTTATAGTGAAGTCCACTTTAAATAAAGCAGTATTGATCTCGATTTGTCTGTAGGAGAAATCTCCGCCACGC